>CM067305.1:64154202-64285257 GCA_034231615.1 Meghimatium bilineatum | reverse complement strand
TATATGTTTTAGTATACAGCTCCTTTATATTATTTTTCGTTATAACGTTGTTATGTTGTTCTTCTATAGACTATTCCTGGAGACTGCGAGGAAATGAGGATATCTCTGATTACTGAAAATAACACAGTAGCAGCTACACATACTAATAGATTTGATGTCGAAACATTCCGCATAATCACCAATACAGCCGCCTCTATTAAATATGTGTCATTTAAACAAACGACGGGACAATCAATGCACTTCTGCGAAGTTCAAGTTTTTGGTGGTAAGTACATGGACTATCACTTGCAGCTATTCATATACTTGGGTCATCAAAATAAAGTACGTCTCTAAAACAAGGGTTGGCATCAACAAACACCCATCACACTCTGTCTATTGCTGGGTAGTGATATTTCAAGAACGTAACATGGTCCATCTTAAAATGGTTCTCTCACACACGTGAATTTGACTATCTCTTTAGTAATTGCCCCTACCAAGAACATCACTTTTAGATGTATTTTCTTGTAATTTGTATACACGATTGTATATTGTTAAAAATGTGTGTTACATGTATTATTTATCCATCGGGTTGTACAATATATATTATTTATTTATATATCAGTATAGCAAATGTATCACATTCGTCTTCTAGATGTTTGCTCAATCTACAACTATTAATCATATTTATAATCATCATTATCAAGTGTAGTGCCGAATGGCGATGGCGATCGTATTTCTCCAAGTGCATCGATCTCTCGTACATATCATCATCCCTGTTGGTTGTCGTCAATCAAAGACATTTAGTCAAACTGTCCAATATCTTTTGTCTGGGTCTTACCCTTAATCTTTTCCCTTATATCTTCTTGTTGTCACTATATTCTCAATGCTCTCTACTCTCAATATGTGCCCAATATATGTTGACTGTCGTTTTCTTATATTATCAATAATGCTTCTTTCACATCATCCTTCTAAGACATTCTTCCATTAATAATCTTTGATGGCAAAAGGAATGTGTGACATTCTTCGAATAAACCACATATCCGCTGCCTCCAATGATTTGTGTGAGTCTTATTTATTGTCCATACTTTAATTCCATAGAGCAGCACTGGTTCAATGTAGCATTTGAGGTCTCGTTTTCTAGTATCCATGTATATGGACGTGTCACATAGGATACTTTTTTTCTCATTTTATGAAATTATCTTTGTGCTTGTCCTATTATGCGTATATTTCGGTTTTGAATTTTACCATCTGAAGTGATTTATGTTCCGAAATATTTGAAATGTTTCACCTGTTTTAAGTGTTTTTTTTCATTTAATACTATTTTACTGTTTGGTGGGTTACTATTTCCAGACAGTATCATTGTTTCTAGATGTTTTTATTATGGCTGTACCGGATTCACATTTGTGGAATCCGGCCGCAGCCGGATGTGGCCGGATTTGTGAAGTGACATCCGACCGGAGTCGGAGCCTGATTTACAAATAAATAAAATAATAAAAGTTGAATATTGTACTACATCACTTGACTTAGGTGAGTGGAGACACTCGACTATTCATTACTGCAGTTTATTACGATAGACATGACAAAGATGGCATATACTCATATTAAATCATTTAAATGTAAAATAATTATAGTTACATTAGAATAAGTAATAATTCCATATGTTGAAGATGAAACATAATATATAATGCTAATTTAGTAATTTTAATTTTTAGTTTTAAGTTTTTTCGTTTTCACATTGTTTTCAGTTGGCAATTTGCCAGCTCAGTTACAACTCACAACAACAAGTACATTGAACAGACTGAATTTATTGAAATACATTCATTCAGTACTTTTGTGGTACAAGGCTACTACAGTGGTTAGTGATAATGGCTCCTGCAGTACTGTTCCGATGGCACACTTGTTGGTGGTGGTGTGCAAGAAATGCCTGCGACAGTCTAGCCATACTTGGAAATCTTTGCTTATTGGCATTCCACCATGAAACTGGATCTGACTGTCGTGTGTGAAGTGGCTATGAAATGTACTGTGTCCACCTCAGTGTTAATGCTGTTGATTTCGGCACTTGCAGAACGATCTGTCGTGGGATTTCCTCGACAAGTGTGTCAATACAGCTCCAATTGGCGGACTCGTACTGTGTGGCAGTGCTCACAGAAGTCAAAACACTAGTACTACTACTAGTAGCTGATGTATCCTGTGCACCGACTGTATTTGCTGAATGAATAATGGAGTTAGCTGCTAACATCAGATTGGCTCGTGCATCACTTATGCCACGTTCGGAGAAGAAGCACAGTTTGAATCTTGGATCCAGAAGTGGGACACAAGTGTAAACATACTCTTTATACTGATAGATTCAATGTCCGCAAATCTGCTGCTAACAGCTTCAAACAGTGCTGATTTCATAGTTTTTATCCCTGCTTCACTACCTTCTTTCTGGAGGAAAGCAATGAGTGGTTTTCACTAATGGAATCACAACTGATATAGCTACCTGAGCTGCACGTATTTTACATGTGAGTTCTTCAAATGGTGCCAAAGTAGCTTCCACATTCTCCGTTACTGCCCACTGTTGTGCCGTCATCCCAGTTACCGAATCAATTTCAACACAGTACAGACTGATTATGTTTCACCAAGAGTATGTTTCAAACAACATAAGAAAACGAAGATGGAAAATCATTGGTCACGTTTTACGACTAGATGTAAAGAGAATAAGCCAACAAGCCCTTGTGTGGTCGCCTGAGGGTAATTGAAATTGAGGAAGTCCTAAATCAACCCTTAAAACACCATTCTTAAGAAGGGCAATTAATAGGTTGTAAGACCATCCAGAAACTAAAGCTGCAGACAACGGAACGCTTCATATGGAGAACCTAAACCTTTGCCCTATGTGTCGCTTTGCAGCACGAAAGGAACAAACTAACTTACAGACTGATGCTCCTCTGTTGTTCTAACAGGCTTCGTAGCATATAAAACATTGAGTTCCATCGTGTTGTCATGTCCTGGATAAGCTGATGTTGTAGTAGGTTTAATTCATTTTGAAGTTCATGCAAACGACTGGTTGCTGAAGAAGAGTGTTTAAAATGTCCGACTAATTTTCTTCCAGTACTCATGATGTCAGCAACATACTTTAGACTCAAAAGACCATCACTCACAACAAAAAACAAAAACATCGAACACTTGAATAGCTGCCATCACGAAAACATTTGGCAATGTTGAATGCATTGTCTCTCACAACAATATGGCACTTCTCACTCGCAATTGACCACTCTTCCAGTATTATTTCAAAATATGCAAGCAAGTTTGTGGCCGTATGATGTTCATCACATGCAATACAATGGACGACTACACTGCGGTGAACGAATGACAATGTTAACCAATGGCCAGTGATACCCATAAATGACTGAGTGGTGTGTTCAGCTGTCCACGTATCTGTTGTGATTGATACGTAATCAGTGTCAGATAGCATTGCTGCAATGTTTACCTTCAGACGTTTACACATGTCAGGAATGACATGTTCAGCAATGTACTTTCTTGAAGGCAATTCATAGCTTTTTTCCATTGTATGCATCAGCTCTCTGCTCTGAAACCGGGTCGTTCAAATACTTGAAAATGCTCTGTATCTATGGCTTTCATTCGGGCTACGGCAGCATGAATGCGTTTAGCATTGGGACTGTGATGTCCCAAATTTTGACTCCGTCCCCATGCCTGCATAATTGACTACTGGGTACTGATGCTTGCTTTGTGCAAACACGATTCCATATTCATCATAGATGTGGTCGTCAATACACTGACAAGAGTGATGCTTTTTTTTCATCATTTCGTCATAGCTTTTCCTGTGCATCGATAGCAAATGGGTCTGCATTGATGATGTTGAGAAGTCTTTGGGGCGATCTGAGTGTCCACGCAAGAACTGTTTGACACAAAACTTACATATTACCTTCGCTTAATCATCGTCTTTAACTTTGAAGTAATCCCAAACGGCGGTGTAAGACTAAGATTTTGATCCCATTTTATTTTATCGGCAGGACCAAAGAAATTTACGAAAATACGAAATATTCAAGTCCCACAAACTCTTGAAGTAATGCACCATTAAAATTCAGAATGAATGTTTTTTCTTCTTAAAATGCTTATTTACATCAGCGAGAAATAGTAAACTGGAAATGCTACTGTGCTTGACCTCATGAGACATGTAATGAAAATTCACCTGGCTTGGCAACACAAATCCGTCCTAAATCCGGGAAAATTGGACCGGAGCCGGATTTGTAAAAATGGCCGGATTCCTGATTTACCGGAGCCGGAGCCGACATCCGGTACACCCCTAGTTTTTATGTTTAATAATATGACATTTGAGTTCACTTTCTATCACTGTCCTATTTAACATATCTTGGAGAAGCTCTTGGCTTTCTTCTTTCACCACAGTATCATCTGCATATCGTAGATTATTGTTATTTTGTCCTCATATTTTAATGCATGGCATATTCATAATTTATCTGAAGATATTCTCGCTGTAAAGAGAAAATACATCTGGTGACAATACACATCCACGGCGTACACCTTGTTTTAATTGTGTATTCTTCTCAGTTATATTCTCCAATGTCATGGCTGTTTCTTGTTGCTAGTATATATATATATATATATATATATATATATATATATATATATATATATATATATATATATATATATATATATATATATATATATATATTGCACACAATTCTAATCTCTTTATTGTCCATATTAATATATTATTTATTTGTAATTTATTATTTATTTATAATTGGTATTTATAATTTGGTGGTGCTTTACTTTATCGAATGCTTTCATGTAATGAATAATGAAACCGTATATATCTCTCTGAACTTCTAGTTATCTTTCAGTTAAAGTCCATGATGTATATATGACATTTTGAAGTACCCTTCTTCAGCAAATCCAAATTGTTCATCCGCTATTTCTTCTTTAATTGTCTGTCTTATTCTTCTCATAATAATCCTTAAAAATGTCTGTTATGTGACACAAACTATTAATTGTTGTACATTCTTCACTCGTATGCTATGTGTCTGTGGGTCTCACCAATGTCCCACTAGACAAACCACACATGACACAGAAAACCTTAGGTAGATGGCATGCCGTTATAATGAGGTTATCTACTTATAGAAACTTCATAGCATGCCATCTATAAAATTATGATTTTCATGTTTTTGTTGTTGTTGCAATGTGTTTTATATTTTTGTAATGTGTATGTATGCAACTTCTGTGGTTGGGAGGAAACCAGAGATGTACTGCACATTACTTTACATGAGGAAACTGACAGCACTGTTTTACCTATGGTTGAGGCCTGTCATAGATGCAGAGTGAATTGACTTGAACATTTGGTTGCATGCTTGCAGCTGTAGAAAAGTTTGGCATTACCAGTAGTCAATTGATGGCGGGGAATGAGCACATGGAAATCTATCTTGGCTACAGTAGCTGGGAGCAGTGCATAGGTTGAAATCTACCTTCCTGGAGATGTGATAGTTATTCTATGGCTCTGTACCGGGATGGGCCGAAAATTCACAGACTTCCCGGTAATATAATGCCATGTAAGAGCATTGGGTCAAAGGGCATGATCCCATGGACAGCTGGATCAGCAACCACACATCCAACCAACCAACAAACCAACCAGCATCTATTATGTAGAATAGCATTGTTATTCATTTATTTTTTGTATTTTCTATATTTTAGGTGGAAACACTTCTTGTCACGTTTGATGTATGAAGTTTCTCAAAATTCCACATTGTTCATTTACATTAGTTATTTTGGCTATTGCAGTGTATCTATACTTTATTATTGTTTTGTATTGGTCTCTCAGTTCTTGATTATTTTTTTTAAGAATTGTAAAATTAGACTAACTTAATTCAGATAATATAAGTATGTGCCATGTCGTGTGACGTATTCTTTCTAGAATGTTGTCTTCCCAATGAAATATCTGAGCCAGTCTCTGTCTTGGGCCATGCGACTTGCATTTTACAAAGATGTATTAATGTAATCTTTAATGCCGTCGGTCCATCGTCTTCGTCGTGTGCCCTTTCTCCTCTGTCCGGGTACTATGTCTATTATTTGTCTCTCTAAACAGTTGCGTCTCCTTATATGACCAAATATGTGCAGTTGCAGTTTTCTGTATGTTATTGTATTTAGTAACCAACGCTCTGGAATCTGGAATATACTGATTATGTATTTAGTTTCACTTTTTTTCCTTCCATGTTATTCTATCACGTGACAATATTTTTTCAACGGGTTTGTGATTACTTTAATTTAGTAGGCAATGTGAGTGACAAAAAGTACCTGAGAAATTCTGCACATTTCCTATTTCAGAAAAATTGAAAGAATATACTTTTATTTCACATTTTGGAAAAATGGTTTGATATGAATACTATTTTAGGTTGTTTGATAAAGAATACAATCGAAAAAAATGATTGATTGATCTTAAAAATTAATTAAATAGAAATAAAAGTATAGTAATACTATTTCTTGATTTGTTTAATTTTACATTGGCGAATTAAACAGACTTTCCAGAATGATTTTATTTTTAAGTAAATAAAGTCTCAACATTATTTTAATACAACAAAAAAAATAAAAATAATATTGGTAAATATCCTGTATTAAATTATTATGGCTATAATGAAATGAATACTAAGAATAACGAAGATTTTAAAAAGTGACACAATATAGTAAATAATGGTATTTACAGTATATTTATTTTGATTTCCATGTCGGTAAAAACGTTGCATAATAACCACAGAATATTTAATTTCAAAATAGAAATATTTTATTATTGTTTGTTAGATGTTTAATATTGGAAAAAAAATTGTTTAGATCCTTTACAATCTATTACTTTACCACAACTTTGTACTAACTTTTAAAAACAGGTATGATGCCAGAAAATCATATTGGTATATATAAAACTTCTACATCTGATGATAATCAATCTTATAAAGCAATTTAGTGGTTAAAATCTAAAATATCTAATAAATATGGCCAGAAGGAGGTAAAAAAAGTAATCTACACTAATGAAAAGAGATATGCACTTGATGATTAGTATTATGATAGAGAAACTAAAACATCTGTTGTGTATTGATTCTATGTGTGATATTTTCATGGATGCCCACAACGGTATCTTCCTGAAGAAATATGGACAAGAAAAGAACTACAAATATGAAACAATTGTATGATGAAACAGTGAAGAGATTAGTATATATTAAAGACTATTATGAAGAACTTAAATACAATTTTAAAATAATTACAATTTTAGAATGTAAATTTGATAAGACAAATATCCTCTCCTGTAGATGACGATACAAAAACTATTGCTGCACGAGATACATTTTATGGCAATAAAACTGAAGATTTGCATTTATATTACGGGCAAAGCTCAGCCAGAGCAATGATACAGAAATATGAAAAAGTAGATTGGTAGATTTTGTAACATTATCAATCAATAAACCCATAACCGGTCAGGGTCGTAAGGGTACAACATTGGATGCTTCAGCACACATAGTCCTCCAGCCAATTATATCCTCAGCGATGCGGATGAGTGTGGAAATATCCTGCCCTGTCCATTACTTGATGTTGTCTGTTCATGTCTTTATTTGACCTCCTCTGTTTCTTCCACCCTCAACAGTTCCCTGCAGTAACCTTATGTAACATTATATCAACATGTCAATACATATGATGAATAAACTACCTGCACTCTTGTATGAGCTATTCCTAGTGACTATGTTAAAAAAATACCTACAGAAGAAAGCTATTTTGAAATTATGACATATAAATCATGCCTGCTAGAAAATCAATTTATTATGTTACCATATAAAAAAGGTGTTCGTAATTTACTTTTTTGGATTATGTAAACATGTAAGTGAAGAATAAATATAGATTGTCAACATAACAATGGAAAATATAATAGCAATTTTAGCATAGTTTATGTGTTGCCGAGGCCCGAAAGGGAGCAAAGAATAACAACACTGCTTACCTTCCACGCATGTCGTAAAAGGCGACTAAGGAGGTTATGGGATGAAGTTGACTGTCTTATCCAATATAGGATCAGTGATCCAAAGTCATGCTGAAGTCGGATATGTAAGACCGAAAGGCGCAGATATCGCAGCGATGTAAACCATGACACACCGCATTCCGTTCTCCGGACTACATCCTGCTAATCTGCAGGAGTTTGAGAACGAACACAGAAGAAGAAGAAGACGAAGAAATATAAAAGTGTAAACATTCTAATGAAGAAAGAGCTATATTTGAAACATGGACTACACTTGAAGTTAACAAAGCTATAGATAGGGATAAAATATATTATAAATATATGAAATAGAACATTTCAAAAGCTAAATGGCAGGTTTATTTGAAAATAAATATATTGATGCATTCATGACATATATATGAGAAGCATCTGGTTGTAATTGTAATTGAAAATATAATAAAAGCAGATTGTAAGAATGATGAAGAATGTGTAACTAAATTACAATAAAGAAGATAATCTAGCTTGTGATTTAAATATTGGTAAAGTTAAGTATAGCTAATGATTAATAGTTATTGTTAAAATATTTTCATTAAATTCTCTGTGGAGATATTTTTGTAATGAAAGATGCGTATACACACGGAGATAATACACTTATAATATGTAACAAGTATTGTTTATATTGATACATATCACGATGTAAATTTAAGTAGGAAGCCAGAGGATAATTTTTAAAAATTCTTGAGACTAACGGGAATTGAACCAGTCCGTTCTACGGCACCAAATCGCCTAGCAACAATTGCACACGCGTTTTTCAGTACTTGACTAACCGCATCTCCAAAAAAGATGCGATTTCATCAAGCCAATTCAAATCGTGCACACAAAGTCACCCGAACGGACCAATCGAGACAAGGACTATTACAACAACAACAAACAGGTATTGAAATATTCTCAGTAACAACAAACACATAACATAATATCCGTATTAGTTATACAAGGGCCGATAGGTCTTCTTGTAAACATGGATAACATATATAGACAATACAATTTTGCTTCAAATAATTGTTTATACAAGTAAATTTAAGTAGGAAGCCAGAGGACAATTTTTAAAAATTCTTGAGACTAACGGGAATTGAACCAGTCCGTTCTACGGCAATAGGGAATGTCCATCCCTAGACAAAAAGTCTGTGACGGCACGCGAGGCGGAGGAATCCAAATGGATCAACGGCTCAAACGGCGAAACAGCAAAGTGTGTGGCGCACAAGAGGCAAGTTCTGGGCATAATAATGAATATTGGCTGGCCACCGTGGAAAAGACTGGGACCTTACCACGTACACCCCAAAGTCAAGCAACGGATGAACGACATCTAAAGTTTAGGAAACAACATATTAGAATAGGAACATGGAATGTCAGAACACTACACCAATCAGGAAAGCTAGAAAATTTAATATTAGAGGCAGAATCATTAGATGTAGATATTCTAGGAATAGCAGAGACAAGATGGAATGATGCTGGGTACACAAGAAAAGAAAATTTTAGTTTTATACATTCAGGAGGAGATTACCATGAACGAGGGGTAGGAATACTGATCAGGAAAGAAATAGAAAAATATATCAGCGGGTACTGGACATATAATGACAGAATGATGTTGCTAAAGATCAAAGCAAAACCTTTTGATCTGGCCATTATACAAACTTATGCACCGACTACAGATTACACTGAAGAAGAAATAGAACAGTACTACGAAGATCTACAACAACTACTAAAACCAGTAAAATCAACAGATATTTTAATAGTCATGGGAGACATGAATGCAAAAATAGGAAAAGGAAGACATAAGAACATTGTAGGGCAAGTCGGACTAGGGACAAGAAATGACAGAGGAGAAAGACTTATACAGTTCTGTGAGGAGAACAATATGATCATATGTAATACATTCTTTCAACAGGAAAATAGAAGATTATATACATGGAAAAGTCCTGGAGACAGAAAGAGGAACCAAATGGATTACATTATGATTAACAATAGATTTAGAAATAGTGTCAAAATCATCAAAACATACCCAGGTGCAGATATCAACTCTGACCATAATCCAGTGATGTGCAAAATAAATGTCAAACTTAAAAAGATAGTAAATAGAGGAATCCAAGAACCACAGATAGACGCATCAGCACTAAAACAACCAGACATACAACAAAAATACCTTGTAGATGTAAGTAATAGATATGAACATCTAATGATAGAATGCATGGAACAATACAGAAGGGAAAATCCAGAAGTGAAAATAGACAATAAATGGGAAAGCCTAAAGAAAAGTATTCAAACATCAAGTAAAAATTTACCAACAAGAAATACCAAGAACAAACAAACATGGATGACAGATGAAATATTAGAGAAAATGTCAGAAAGAAAGAAAGCTAAAAATACACCAAAATACTCAAGTATAGACAAGGAGATACGTAACATGTGCAGAACAGCGAAAAAACAATGGCTAGAAACAAAATGCAATGAAATAGAGGAGATGTCCATACAACAGAAGACAAAATTAATGCATAAGGAGATAAGGCTGA
This sequence comes from Meghimatium bilineatum, assembly GCA_034231615.1. NCBI lineage: Eukaryota > Metazoa > Mollusca > Gastropoda > Stylommatophora > Philomycidae > Meghimatium > Meghimatium bilineatum. The sequence goes on along the minus strand of CM067305.1, from coordinate 64,274,721 downwards.
TCACAAATAAGAAAAATCATATTAATGGTGGTGGCTGCATAAAAGATAAAAATGGTAAAATAATATTTGATAAAACAGAAGCACTCACAAGATGGGCAGATTATGTAACAGAACTGTTTGACGACCAACGGAACAAAAAACCAACAATACACAACAATGAAGGACCAGCAATACTGAAATCAGAAGTAGAACATGCAATAAATTCAATAAAATGTGGAAAAGCTGCAGGCTCTGACAACATAACAGCAGACATAATAAAAACTCTAAATGAATTTGGTGTAGATACTATCACAGAAATTTGCAATGACATATACGAAACAGGACATATACCTAAAGAGCCATCTAACTAAAATACTTCTCAAGATAATACATGAAAGAATTAAGAACAAGATAGACATGGAGGTCGGTGAAGAACAATTCGGTTTTAGGAAAAACAAAGGAACCAGAGAAGCTATACTGAGTATCCGGCTAGTGATAGATAAATATATAGAAGTCCAAAAAAGTATCTATATTTGCTTCATAGACTACAGCAAGGCCTTTGACAGAGTCCAACATGAAAAATTAATAAAATGTCTTCAAGAAATAGGCATAGATGGAAAAGACATCAGGCTGATTAGAAATATATATTGGGAACAAACTGCATCAATAAGGTGTGAAAACAGCTACTCTCCGTACATACAAATAAGAAGAGGGGTAAGACAAGGATGCATTTTATCACCAAGCCTATTTAATATCTACACAGAGAATAACATAAAGTATAGAAGAAATACCATGACTCAAGATTAATGGGAAAATAATAAACAACCTTAGATACGCATATGACACTGTTTTCTTAGCAGAATGTGAGCATGCACTACAAAGACTAATAGATCAAATCAATAAATCAAGTAATGAATATGGACTGGATATAAATATTTAAAAAAATCCATGATACTCAGCAAAGACACAGAGGAACAGGAGCTAAACATAAACATACAGGGAGAGAAACTACAACAAGTAAAACAGTATCAATATCTTGGACACATAGTCACAAATGATGGCAGATGTGAAACAGAAGTTAAAAGGAGAATAGGAATGGCTAAAAGTACCTTCAATGACATGAGGAAATTATTAATATCTAAACAAATTACAAACAAGTTACAAAAGAGAATTATAAAATGCTACATCTATTCCATATTAATGTATGGCTCAGAAACATGGACACTAAATAAACAATTAGAAGACAAAATTGATGCCTTTGAGATGTGGGTATATAGAAGAATAGGGAGAACATCATGGAAAGAGAAGAAAACAAATAAAGAGGTGCTAAAAACACTTAATATGAAGAAAGAACTACTAAGAGAAATAAAGATCAGGCAAATACAATACTTTGGACACATTAAAAGACATGACACCCTATTGAAGACCTTACTTGAGGGTAAAGTCAAAGGGAAGCGAGCAAGAGGTAGGCAGAGATACAAGTGGGAGAGTAACATTACACGATGGACAGGTTACAGTCTAGCAGAGTGCACCACCAAGACAAGAGACAGGAGATGTTGGAGATCTGTTGCAGCCAACCTTCGTTGCGGAGACGGCACTTGATGATGATGATGATGTTCTACGGCACCAAATCGCCTAGCAACAATTGCACACGCGTTTTTCAGTACTTGACTAACCGCATCTCCAAAAAAGATGCGATTTCATCAAGCCATTCAAATCGTGCACACAGTCACCCGAACGGACCAATCGAGACAAGGACTATTACAACAACAAACATCCCGTACAGGTATTGAAATATCCTCAGTAACAACAAACACATAACATAATATCCGTATTAGTTATCACGATATACGTTTCTTAATATTATATGACGATATAATTGTATCTGAATATAAAATTAAATGATGCTATAAAAGACCAATACTGAATGCAAATATTTATAAAGCTGTATATCCTACATCACATGATCGATTCATATTCTTCGATTTGTTAGATACTTTACAAGAGAGAGATTTGTATTGTGATACTGGTTCTGTAATATTCTATGATGATGATAGCTCTGACGCATACAAGTAAAATCAATGATTGATTATTGATTTATGTCAATTAAAATAAGAACTATCTAGTAAGTTTAACACATATCATATTACATAATTTGTTTATAATGAACCAACACATTATATATTTAGACTAGACGCTGTTAAAATAATCGGTATATGTAATTGCTTTATAATTAATACCGAAGCAGAAAAAACAATTACAATGGATAAAAAAATAAGTTAATTAGGGATGAACATGATAGATATGATTTAATTAAATATAATTAAGTTACAATTTAAAACAAAATATCGAAAGTTAGATATTAAGAAACGATTAAAATGGTTTAAAAAAAATTAAATTGATAAAAGCATTATAAACTTTGAAAATGAACATTTAGCTACTAGTTTATCAAGTTGTTTTTAGAAATAAGCATATTAACTATAAAATAATAAATATTATAAAATAGAAATATTATTTGTCTTAATAAAATGACTAAACATGTTTCTTGTAATAAACTATATGTTAATAAATCACTATGATAATAATAGTAACAGTAGTAATTACTTTTTATTCTGTGATAAAATTATTAATATTTACAAAGATTAAATTGAGAATGGTATTGGTCATATCGTATAGTATCTTCAAAACATATTTATGTAAAATATCAAGGCGGATGATTAGCTACTGATAAACAAGATCGAATAAAGAAAAACAAATATGAAGGTGATGAAAAATGAAAATATATTTTTTTAATGGAGAGATAGTTTGGGATTATATATGTTCTTAATTAACAACAACTGCCATTTTATTATCATCAGATTGAAATTGTAATATTTTATCAGAAATAACAACAAAAACATACGTGATTGTTCCTGCAGAAACTATTCTATTAAATACAACGTCTACTTGAATATCTGTTATACTATATTTTAATCTTTTACTTTGTTTACTCACGTCAAAAATACATATAGGATTTTCGTTTTTATATCATTTAGGTGATACGTTTCAATTACTTCCCAACTCATCAAAGTTCATATGACGTCGATACAAAAGTGGAAGCCCCCCCCCCCCCTCCATCCCATTACATTCTAGAAAACTGTTGATCAGTAAATCATAAATTATAACCTATCTCTTAATATCTTCTCGAGTTTGAAGTTACATAAATATTTCTGAAATCTACATTTTCAAATACAGATATGTTTTTATATTGAACTGATTTCCTTTAAAAGCGATTAAAATCCATCTTGGACTTTATGAAGAAATGTTAAGAGATAATCATGAGAAATTAGTAGATTCTAAAAAAAACCCAAATATAATCATATTATCTAAATCTATGTCCACGATTTTATTTTCTAGAATCTGTTAATGTTTATTTAATTGTTCAATAGATGGATCAACAGAATGCAATAAAATACGATATATATAATATTTTCTTCATTTGTTACATCAGCGTGTTTTATTTTCACCGTTTAACAACATTTATATTATTATTATTTATTTTTTTAGACACAAAAAAACCTGTTTGTTTTAAATGTTTTTGATTAAGACATAAAAGACACACATCAATTTATATCATTAAACACTCTTCCGTGGTGTGTATTTGACACCATGTTTACACTGTGTAATATAGCTGCGGTCGATTGTACAAACCCAACAAAGGACACGCTTTTAGCTTCACTGTAATATTTTGATAATTTCAAACAAAAGAAACGCCAGGAAAGTGTATCATGTTTTATAGACTTTTGTTGTATATTTTTTCAGTAAAATCATTATGGATTATTCTTCGGAGGATGAATTCGTGAGAGGCAAGATCTTTTTCACGCTCGACAATATTTTAGAAAGCACGGTTTTGTATATTTTGACTGTAAACATCAATTATCTTTGAGCGATTCACTTTTGGACTAGTTCTAACTTCAGATAACGATTGTATGACAGAGCAATAAGGTTTAATCTTTCTACCCAGTGAAATTATGACAATTTGGCCGACCATAAATACTTTCAAAATAGAAACGTATCGACTCCAGGAATTTACAAAAACAAAATCAAAATGTGTTTTATTTTCTTTGTGTGTGAAACGAACATCTTTACGACTCTCTCACACCCCCCTTACCAAGTACACACACAACATACACCAACATATGCATAAGCCAATTCTTTATGTATATGTACACATACTATTTAAATATTTCTAACAACGACAAATGGTATCGTGTTTTGCATAACATCATCACCCTTTCAAGCAATATTTTGAAATAACGAAACAGGCTTCATGAGAGAAATTACGAAATTTGTAAACATAGCTTGCTAATCAATGTATTGCCAGTTAATATATGCACATATATATATATATATATATATATATATAAATTTGATTACTTCAAAATATCATCCCAGATACCATTTGCCCGGGTAATGCACTCGGATTTTTGTGTGACAGAAATTGTACGTGCATGGATACAGATGATTGTAATAAATTTACACCTGGTTGTGCTTCAATGTGCCCGGTTGGTTTGTATGGATCCAATTGTTCAACGACATGTAGTGAGAACTGTATCCATGGTAGATGTAAATTTCTTTCTGGACACTGTTTCGGATGTGGGCCTGGCTACACGGGGGATAGTTGCGAGACTGGCAAGTATATACATTATTATTTGTAACATTTCCTGAAAAAGTGTTATTTTCAAAGTAAATTCGAGTGTTGTTTTCTCAGAGTGCATCATGATTTATTTTTTTAATTATTATGTTACGTAATGTATTCCTGTAAATTATAACACACGTTTATTCATACGTGTCACTTTCTGCAATTAACAAATCGCTCAACGACATCATTGACTCAGAAACAGGATTTCTAACAAAGATGGGTCATGAAAATCATACTCTCAAAGTATGCTCCGCACGAGAGAAAAGTGTGTGATCAGAACTGAGTGGGTTACGCTTCTCAATAACACGCAAAATATTACTTGTATCCACTGTCCAGGCCATGATGGGGCCAATGGAAAATATAAAGCAGAAGCGGTGTCTGGAATAGCCGTAGTGAAAGTCACTCATACAAGAAGTTGAATTAATTAGAGCAGTCAGGGTTTCCTTATGAAAAGAGGAGGTCGAACGAGACAATGTACATATTCAGAGAAACGTAGAAATGAGAGTGGCTACATGCGACAGGGGAGACAATGCACATCTACGTAATACCAGAAGAATGCGCATGCAACAACTGACTGTGACACTGAGCGTATAGACTTGTTGATGCCTGACAGAACGGCAGTCATTGTATATATGTGAATGTTCCCAGTGTTGTGACATCTGTTCTCAATCAAGGAGTTTTATTAACACTAATAGTATGTCTAATTTTTATACTAGGTTTAGGTTTAAGTTTAGTGCTAGATTTAGTGATACCGTTAGCACTATAGTTACTGCATGGAACTGTTGAGGGAGGAAAAGAAGCAAAGGCGTACAAATAAATGCATGGACAGACACCATCAAAGAATGGGCAGGGCACGATATTTCCACACTCATCCGCATCGCTGAGGATATAATTCGCTGGATGACTCTGTGTGCTGAGGCATTGAATGGGGTACCCCTACGACTCTGAATGGTTACAGGTTTATTGATTGATATATTGATAGTTACGGTTGGCCCGAGTACCAACTCGATGACTCAATTTCTAACCCAAGATACGCATAAAAGAGGTTTTCACTGTGCCATGTGTAGTAGTGATCATTTCATTACAACGGAACATTTATAGTGATTAGCACACATTTATATGGTAACCTGATTAGTACCGTGTGGACATTTACTTCGTGACATTTTTAGTACTGATCGGACATTTACTTGTTAAAATGTTTACTACTGATCGGATATTTACTTGGTGACATGTTTAGTACTGATCGTCCATTTTATTCCTGACATGTTTAGTATTGATCGGAAATTTACTTCGTGACATGTTTAGTTCGGCGTTGACATTTACTTATTGACATGTTCAGTAGTGAGCTGACATTTACATGGAGACTTGCTTAGTACTGAGCGGATATCTCCTTGGTGTCATGTTTAGTAGTGAGTGGACATTTACTTGATGACATGTTCAGTAATGATCTGACATTTACTTGGAGACATGCTTAGGACTGAGCGGACATTTACTTGGTGTCATGTTTAGTAGTGAGCTGTCATTTACTTGGTGTCATGTTTAGTAGTGAGCTGTCATTTACTTGGTGTCATTTTAGTAGTGAGCGACCATTTAACTTGTGACATATTTAATAGTGAGAGGACACGTACTTAGCAATATGTTTAGTACTGAGCGGAAATTTAGCTGCTGACATATTTTAGTACTGAGAGAACATTTACTTAATGACATGCATAGTACTGAAAGGCCATTTACTTTGTAAAATGTTTAGTAGTAAGCGGGCATTGACTTTGTGACATGTTTAGTAGTAAGCGGGCATTGACTTGGTGACATGTTTAGTAGTAAGCGGGCATTGACTTGGTGACATGTTTAGTAGTAAGCGGGCATTGACTTGGTGACATGTTTAGTAGTAAGCGGGCATTGACTTGGTGATATGTTGGTATGGAACGGACATGTACGAAACAATCGAAGTGCCATCCTCGAGACAAATAGACACATCGTCAAGGGAGACACACGGAGAACTAAAGTTGCGTTTTAGAATCCAGCTCTAGTCGTCTTGTTTACATATTGGGGTATTTTAGTAGTCCACTAGCGATGATCACTTGAAGCTATTGAACTAAGTTATATAAGTGGCACTCTCGGCAGAGATGACGTCCCATTTCGATAACAGGAACTGAGTACATGTGGTTGTAAACGGATATTCATGGTTATGGTCAAATATAATTACTTGAATAATTAATGTGACGGAGAAGAAGGGGCATACCTGTTCTAGAGCTAGAAGAAGTCGAGGAATTATTACAAGGACAATATATCCATATGTTCAATGACCAAATCGTGTTTATAGTCTCGGGAAGTAATACAACAACTGACATAGACACATTATATGCATTGGGAATAAAATAAGTTATTTACGAGTTAGAATTGTCTGACTAGATAATTTTATGTTAAGACAATGTTATTGAGCTCGCTATACTCGGAGAAACAAGTAAAAATTCGTGAATAAGGTTATCGTGATGTAACGTATGTAGTATATTGTCAAGTTTTGATGAGTGCAATTTTGTTGTCTATTAAAAGAAAAAGGAGATGGATTTTCACAAATATAGAGAAGAAATTATTCTACAGGACCATCAACTACGAACAGAGTCTGGATAGTATCAATGTGTTGGTTTAGATATACCTTAGTTATGTAGCTTTGAAAAGTTTGAATGTTGAGAAAGATAAGCACGTTGTGATTATTTTCGAATCCAAATGATGCATACTATAATCATGCATAATTACTAGAACGCAGAGACGTTTTTGGTCGACATAGTGACCTCAGATCTTCTTTTTACAAAGAATGTAGAATCACACAAAAAATTACTCTCTATTGAGGTAATTAGAAGGTAGAAGTTCTGCTCGACAACTTTTGAATTCGCATGGTTTTCTCTAGAGATATTTCGTTATACGTACATGAAATGTCTGCTATAGTCAACTAAAGTTAGAAATATTGTCGACTTTGAAAAATGAATTTATCATTGATATTATCGAGTGCAGGTGTAGTGCACTACCAATGAGAGACCGGCGTGAAGTTCTCCAGAAAGGAATGACCTCAGTCACTTAGAGATGTTCTATAAGGATTATACGGTCCTATTTGTAGGAAATTGATTGACATTGGACAGTGATAAATACATTATTTGGTTTTCACGGCATCAGAATACACGATTGTTCCATGGTTATATAAAAGTGAGTGATTGTCAACTGAATTGTTAACTATATAATTCGATCACCGTGAATTATCCCAGCCAAACACGGGAACGTCGACCATTAAGAAATTAGTAAGACAGAACGAACAGTTCGACTTTATATGGGTACTTGTGATTTGGGAGGCATGAAATTATATGTTAAGTATTTAGAATATTCAACCTCATCTTCACAGAACTATAGATTACATCTTGTCGTCTATGTAGTCTGACGATGTATTGTGTTATGATAAATATTTAGACTATGTGAAGAAGTTGTTTAATTTAATGAAAACGACATTGTCATTAAGGAAATGAAATTAACAGGGAGTCTGTTCTGGTAAGCTTACTATTAAGGATAATTTCCATAGTTAAAACCATGAACCCAAACACGAAGGTTGTACTGCCACTAATTCGGTGATAAAACTATAGCATAATGAATACACGCATACACAGTATTATATGTAAAACATGTTGCCGATGTATGTTTATGTATGCACCTTTTGCAGTAATTGATCGGTTATCTGTAATTTGATTCACGCACATCACATATTAATAGTATAACATAAATGACATGTGTTATTTCAGTTTAACTGACATCTTGTAGCATTATTATATGTAGATGACATTAACAGAAGCTGTTGTCTATGTCATGTAGAATGCCCACATGGCAAGTATGGGACAAATTGTGGCTTCAATTGCTCCAATGGCTGCAGTAACATTTGTAACGTACGAAATGGAGTCTGTACTTGTAGGGACAACTTTGTTGGATCACTTTGTACAGGTATCTCATAACATATGTAAACTTTCCATTGTTTGTAGGTTTACGTTCATTATCATCAAGTGGTGTCTCTAAATTGCAGGTTGACTGCAACGGAGTGTAACACCGTATGTTTCTTTACTTGTGATGTACTTCCACATATTATGTAATGTCCAAGTCATCAACTCATTTATATCTCTGCCTACCACGTCTTCGTCATTCTTTATATCTGCCTTAAATTAATGTCTCAATTGGTTATATTGGGGTTTGTTTAAGTGCACACTATCGTATTATTGTATTTATTTATTTATTTTATTTTATTTTATTTTGTTTGTAATATTTATTTTTAGAGTGTGTACACTAAGTTTTTTAACTTTTTTAAAAATTTTCAATGAAGTTAAACTTATGGTTTTAAATATATATGTATATATATATATATATATATATATATAGATGTAAACAGAATAAACTAGCAAGCCATTATGTGGTAACCTGAGGGTAAAAGAAAAAGAGTAAGACCTAAAACAACCCTTAAAAACACCATTCTTAAAGAAGGGGACTTAATAGGCTGTAAGACCATTCAGGAACTAAAGCTGCAGGCAGCGAACCGCATCATATGGAGAACCAAAACATTTGCCCTATGTGTCGCTTGCGGCACGAAAGGAACAAACTAACTAACTATATATATGTATATATATATATATATATATAAACTTCTATCAGTCACGCGTTTGTTCAGTGTCCACATTTCTTTACCATGCATCAGTGTAGTGTAAATGTAGTACTGCGTATTTCATATTTTAGTTAATTTGTGATTTTTGATGTTGTTATTTTCTTCTGTCGTCAAAGTACGTTTACTCAGTCCTATTTTTTTTGTAGTGTGGCTCATGTGTCACATCTACAATGATGTGTGACTATGTATCATATGTATTTGTAATCGGCAACTTGCTGTAAATTATATCCATGTTAGTTCGGTAAATTGTAATAAAGCAACATAAAAAAGGCAGTGGGAGAAGTCACACATTTGACTATGAAAAAAGTCACAGGAAAAAATGAATGTCATGATTGGTTTATGGTGATATTATAAAAGTCACAGGAAAAACATCGTCAAGAAATAAATTCAAAGGAAAAGAAGGCACACATTTGACTAGGAAGGTAGTGAACTATATATTCTGAAATATGGTATGGGTCTCTTGATTACCTACGCTCAATAATAATCTTGAAAAGTTGTGTAATATAACAATCTTATTTTAAATTTGATAATTTTGATTAAACCGAAGAATTATAGTGACCAAAGAAATTTGGAAAAAGCATTGTGTTGTACATCCTTTAACATTTTTTTTTTCAATTTTGCTTCAAATAATTGTGTATACAAGAATACAATATAATACCGAATTTTTCTAATCCAGCTCTGTCTAATCGGGGGGAGGGGAGGTGGGGGATACGTAAGAAGTCGTGCAGCAAATATAAAACACACTAACTACATGCATAGTTACAAAAGGGGTTTTACTAGAAAGACAAGTTAGATTGAATATTTTACTTACCTTTATAATTGACTACACAGTGTTTCAGATACGTATGTGGTATCTTTGATATATCTTGAAAAAAGTGTATCAATCAATAAACCCATAACCCTTCATGGTCGTATGGGTACGACATTTGATGATTCAGCACACAGAGTCCTCAAGCGAATTCTATTCTTAGCGATGCGGATGAGTGTAAAATAGCGTGCCCTGTCCATACCTTCATGGTGTCTATCAAAGTCTTTATGTGTCTCCCTCTGCTTCTTCCACCCTCGATAGTTCCCTGCGGTATTGTTTTTGACAAGGAGTCGTGCCTGCATACATGTCCAAACCATGCTAGTTTTCGTCGTTTCACTATTGAAAGCAATGGCCCCTGAACACCTGCACACATCTCTACTTTATTTCTTACGTACACATTGGTCTTATGTTCCCTATAGGAAATTCGTAGAATTCTTCTGTAGCATTTATACTCCAAAGCCTGTAATCTTCTCTCCATGTCCGCTGTGAGTGTCCAACTCTCACAACCATACAACACAACGGAAAGCACCAGCGAACTATACAGTTTGATTTTCACTCCAACACTGATGTTGCTTTTCCAAATCAAAGTTAGCCTTGTCAAGGACGCTAAAGCCATCTTCAGCCTTATTTTTATTTCTGCTTTGCATTTACCATCGCTGCATATACTGGATCCCAGGTATTTAAAGGTATTCACCTCACCAGGCTTATGTCCATTCATCATGATATTAGTCTGGTTTTCTGTGTCTCTGCTATTTACCAAGATTTTGCTGTTACCTGTATTTATTTCCATTCCGTACTTGATGGTAACTTTTTCCAACTTTGATGTTAATTCTTGAAATGATTGTTCTGACCCAGCTATAAGATCAATATCATCAGCGAAACGTAAGTTCCAAATACGGCGACCTCCGATCGATATAGACGTGTTGTGGTCATGTAATGTCTCTTGAATGATGTGCTCTAAGTATATGTTAAAAAGTACTGGGGACATTATGCATCCCTAAAAAAGTGTTTATATATATATGATATATATATATATATATATTTATCAATATTCCGTCATCACCGAACTCGGTGCATTGGACAGAATGCACCAGTTCCATGAATGTGATGCTACTGTGTGTAATGTTTGTATGTTTTTGAAAGCCATAGACATACCCCTTTGATGGATGTTCTGTGAAGAGTATATTTTGTTCCTCTATTTCATGTGCTATCTGGTACACATTTTAATGTTTGTAGTGGCAGTATGTTTTTATCCATTAAAAGTACATTGTTTTCATTTTTGATACATACATCTAACTTCCCAATGTCCGTTCTTAAGGCTATCATTTGGACCCAGGAAGATGTATCTATAAAGCCCGTTATTTTACGTTAATAGCGTGTTAGGAAGTTGATCAACCGTTACATGTATCCTGTTGAACCCTGACCATGATCAACTCTGACCGATAAACAATAGCTTCATGTAAAAAAATAGTGTAAGAAATGAAAGCGTTTTCTGTGTGTGTTACTCGTTAAACGGATTTCCTACGAAATTCAACGGCAAACTACATGAGTAATGTGTCTGGAATCATGCTGCACGACGACACAGACCGCTTTCCGATTGCGGTTCGCAATTGAAATGAAATCATATACTAGATTTTACGAGATCCAACGACAACATAGAAATTCAAATTGTTCCATTATTAAAAGTCAACAATTTTACATATTTAGGCACCAATCTAGCATTGGATGGATACTCATCAAAAGACATTTTACACCGTATTGCCCTTGCAGCGGGTGCTTTCAATAAACAACGAAACATATGGACGTCAAACACACTAAGAAACACCACAAAACTAAAGTTGTTTAACTCCAACATCATCCCTATTCTATCATATGGGTGCGAAAGTTGGAAAGCCACAAAAGCCACAGATAAAAGACTCGACTCCTTTGAAAACAAATGCCTACGTACCAATCTGAACGTAAAGTGGAGTGACTTTAAATCTAACACTACTATAAGAGAGGAAAGCAAACAAACATATATATCTTTCTTCATTAGACAAAGGCGTTGGACTTACATCGGCCATGTTCTCAGAATGAACAGCCTAAGAATTCCCCAGCAATCACTATATTGGGTGCCACCTGGAGTAAGAAGAAGAGGGAGACCTAGAGAAACTCTACGAAGAACCATTAATAGAGAAGGCATGAGTAGTAGTGTTATATGCATGACTTGATACATTGTTGCGTACGCAACATTAGGTGGCTCAAAGAGGAAAGTATTGTTGCGCACGCAACGCGCAACATTTAGATGGCTCAAAGAGGAAAGTATTGCTGCGTACGCAACGCGCAACATTTAGATGGTTCAAAGAAGAAAGTATTGTTGCGCCCCAATGCGCAACATTTAGATGGTTCAAATAAGAAAGTATTGTTGCGCACCAATGCGCAACATTTAGATGGTTCAAAGAAGAAAGTATTGTTAGCAACACACCAACACACCAGAATCAGCCAGTAGGATGGTCGAAGGCGGCGCGAGATACCCCACCCCGGCCCGACCGGTACCCCCACCGTTGGTGGGGGGTTCAGGGCGCTCGGATCCCGGTTTATCCGCTGAAAATTTTCCACTGTGCTATTTAGCTATGGTCTAAACCGGTCAAAGAAATAGCATTGGTACTGCTATTATGTGTGAAGTATGTATTTAATGATGAAAATGTATGTGTGTGTGGTGGGTGTATGGTGGGTGTCTGAAACTCCCCATTTTTCTCTGTGTTGTTGTGTTGAATATAATTTTCCGCTTGCTTATCTCCCACACTTTCCCCTCTTGCTTGTCACCTTTGTATACCATTGTTGTAACTCCTTTTTACATTTTATATTTCAATATGTAGCAATTTGAGAGAATTTTTGTCTAGTAAATAGTCATAGCACGCCAGTTGTGTTCCATGTGTGCTGATTGAAGCTTGTTTGTGGGTGTTGATAACTTATACAACCTTTGTACTTGTAGCTTGATGTTGACACATGAGCGTTATATACATAAGTAGAAACATAGCCAGGTTGTGTGATACCTCTCTAGGGTACCGAAATACCTCCAGGCGGTTGTATACATTTCATAATTTCATGGGTTGTATTAGCTTTTGTCCTATTAGTAAGGAAGGTCCGACCCGGATTGTCCACTGTGCTATTTAGCTATGGTCTAAACCGGTCAAAGAAATGGTACTGCTATTATGTGTGAAGTATGTATTTAATGATGAAAATGTATGTGTGTGTGTGTGGTGGGTGTATGGTGGGTGTCTGAAACTCCCCATTTTTCTCTGTGTTGTTGTGTTGAATATAATTTTCCGCTTGCTTATCTCCCACCCTTTCCCCTCGTGTGTCGGTTCTTAACATGAAATGACTTTATCTGTTTAGTGGTCATAAGGTTTTCCACTGAAACTTTTCCAGTGTTTTTAGGTACAAGGTTTTTGTTGTCACCTTTGTATACCATTGTTGTAACTCCTTTTTACATTTTATATTTCAATATGTAGCAATTTGAGAGAATTTTTGTCTAGTAAATAGTCATAGAGACAAAATATTACATACTAAAAAAGAAAAATCGGTTGGTTGTCGTGCTGTGACAGCATCTGAATCGGGTAAGTGGCAACTGGTGAACAGCATATTTTGCATTTCTGTAATTATTCGCTTGTTTGATTATTCCCTTCAATTCAGTTTGCTTTCAGACCAATAGTATCAGCTAATGTACAGTTTTCTTTTGTTGTTTTAAGTATATGTTAACCGCATATATTCTTACATTCTGACTGTAGTTACATAACCATTAATAGTCGTGTCAGCTATTTATGTTGTTGACATTCATGATTTCTATTAAATTGTGCATTTGCTGTTACTCTATGCCACTTGAGCATTTTAAATTCTCTTTTTGACACCCACATTTTCAGCTAGCGGTACGTTACAGGATTACATGCAGTTCCGACGTACAGTCCCCAATTAACCAGATAACCACGCTCACACTGAAACTAGTGTATACTTGGTTAGTTGGATCAAGCGTTTAATCCTCGCTGTGTTTATAGACAACAATGCCACTTGAGCATTTTAAATTTTCTTTTTGACACCAACATTTTCAGCTAACGGTACGTTACAGGAGTACATGCAGTTCCAACGTACAGTCCCCAATTAACCAGATAACCACGCTCACACTGAAACTAGTGTATTCTTGGTTAGTTGGATCAAGCGTTTAATCCTCGCTGCGTTTATAGACAACTATGCCACTTCAGCATTTTAAATTTTCTTTTTTGACACCAACATTTTCAGCTAGCGGTACGTTACAGGAGTACCTGCAGTTCCAACGCACAGTCACTTGTGGGCGTAACTAAAGTTTTAACGCACAACACTCTACAGGTGTAACCGCGTGTTTAACCACCAGTGCATTACAGAATCAAATGTTTTATCATAATTTTTTTTTTATTTGGTGGTTTTGGACGGTGATAATTGTAAAAGTGATATTATGCATAGCGGGGTTAGTGGATTAAGGTTTAGTTGTCACCTTTGTCTACCATTGTTCTAACGCCTTTTTACATTTTATATTTCAATATGTAGCAATTTGAGAGAATTTTTGTCTAGTAAATAGTCATAGCACGCCAGTTGTGTTCCGTGTGGGCTGATTGAAGCTTGTTTGTGGGTGTTGATAACTTATACAACCTTTGTACTTGTAGCTTGATGTTGACACAAAAGCGTTATATACATAAGTAGAAACATAGCCAAGTTGTGTGATACCTCTCTAGGGTACCGAAATACCTCCAGGCGGTTGTATACATTTCATAATTTCATGGGTTGTATTAGCTTTTGTCCTATTAGTAAGGAAGGTCCGACCCGGGCTTCTTATTACTAACAACATAAAACATTCGGGTCTGTGAAAAAGAGACAAAATATTACATACTAAAAAAAAAGAAAACGCGGTTGGTTGTCGTGGTGTGACATCATCTGACTCGGGTAAGGGGCAATTGGTGAAAATAAGGGAATATACTAATATTGTCATATTAATGCATATCTTATATAATCAATAAGTGTTATGTTAATAAACCCAACTAACACACGTTAACTGACACACCTGATTATACACATAACACAACATTTAGTACAACATAGAGACAAACTATAATTACAACGAAGATAATAAAAAGCATATTTATTTAATTCATTAATATAAAAAATTTAGGTTTGCCGGTGATTGACACACCCCCACAACACAACACAAATAATGTTCTTCCCGGGTCGCCAACCACTCTGTGTGCCAGGCAGTTCGGCGCCGCACTCGCTCACGGAAATAGCGCCGTATAGCCGGCTGTATCAACAGTATTAAGTCCGCCTGGGGCACGTCCGTGACGAGAACCGATCCAAGCTGGTGGTCTATAACCTCCTCGGCTGACATTAAACACGAGTGTGCCAATTCATTCGGCTGCTCTTCACGGCAACCACGACAGTGTCGTGTCCTATCATCAAACAATGACAACCACATCCCTTCTAGGACTGAGCGGGCTGGGCGAGTCTGTAATAGATACAATAAAACATGATATAGAAAACATGATACATTTTTCAATCTCTGTGTTCTTCTGACCAGCTTACCTAACCATACAAGATAATATATTGATACATATTAATAAAGCAACCATTAACATTAACATTACATGACAGTAGGCCAAACATCAACGACCAAACCTGAAATATATTTCATTATTATTATTTTTTCCAACCGCCGAGTTCTGTTGTCTTGTTGCCCGGACCATACACAAATTATATATTGAAGTATATTAACACAACAGGCAAAAGACCAAAATACGATGTCGAAACCTAAAGATAAATTTTATGTTTATTTTTTCAAACCCCTTCAAGGACTGAGCGGGTTGCTCGGGTCTGTAATAGAAACAATAAAACATGATATAGAAAACATGATACATTTTTCAATCTCTGTGTTCTTCTGACCAGCTTACCTAACCATACAAGATAATATATTGATACATATTAATAAAGCAACCATTAACATTACATGCCAGTAGGCCAAACATCAACGACCAAACCTGAAATATATTTCATTATTATTATTTTTTCCAATCGCCGAGTTCTGTTGTCTTGTTGACCTGACCATACACAAATTATATATTGAAGTATATTAACACAACAGGCAAAAGACCAAAATACGATGTAGAAATCTAAAGATAAATTTTATGTTTATTTTTCAAGCTCTGTGTTCTTCTGTCCATCTTACCTGACCATACAAAAATGATATATTGATATATATTAATAAATCAACCATTAACATTACATTACAGCAGGCCAAAAAATCAACGACAAAACCTGAAATATATTTCATTATTATTTTTTTCAAGCTCTGTGGTCTTCTGTCTTGCTGACTTGATCATACACAAATTATATATTGATACATATTATCACAACAGACAAAAAGACTTACATTTGTGTTGGTGGCCATTGCATGTAAATGGGAAATGTCGGTATTGTTTGGTGTCCGTTTGGTTAAGTTGTATGAATTGTATGGTTTAATGTTATAGTTGGCTTTTATAAGGGTGTGGATAAAGAGGCTATGAGCAGTGGAACCCCCACGTTATCGGACATACTTGACCGTGATTAATTATAAAACCAAGTGATACGATAGATACCTCTTAATGGGACTGGTAATGGTTTATGTAGTCGTACTAAGACACCTGATGTAAACCACAACTGAAATGGCACTGAACCAGGGGGTGTTGCTGGGTAAGTTTACGACCTATAGAAGCTTCCGTATGCACGTGCATTATAAAGCACTAACGGCCATGTCGATACACAACCAGCATTTTAGAGATAAAGAGGACTAGGATACCGTTAACACCTGGGTTTTATCGTCTAGGCGGTGACCAAGACATAGCGTAAACCGGAAACCCACGATAGCTATCGCACAGAGCGATGGCTAATGATTTATTTGATCGTACTAAGGATAGTGGTATAAACTACGAAAAAACACTCTGAGACGAGCGCCGTACTATAGGTGCACATCTAGCGCACCACGACTAGAGCCCACAGGTCTCAGTCCCAAAGGTCTCAACACAGAAAGATGATCAACCCACTGAGAAAATGCCAGAGAAAGTCGAAGTGAGACCTAAGAACACACTGATGATGCCTAAGACGCCACTACTTCAACATAGGCAGACATCTAAAAGAACAAAAAGTAAAACAAGGGACAAAAGTCTGATTTGGGATAAGTGGTAGAAAAAACTGTAGAAGGCAACGTACAATTACACAACTTGTCGCTTGTTTAACTATAGTCCGTTCAGAATCGTTTGCCGAGATGTTAAATTATTTTTATCAAAAACGTATTGTTCATTTGGATTCATCATTTGAAGTTAGGTTTAGAATAATAATGTCGCTATAGAAATATTTTTTTATCAAAGAAATGTGATCCAGTATCAAAGATACCTTATTTAACCTATATTAAAAAAAAGTTAATCTAAATTATAAACAACCGCTGGATTATGTAGATGCTTACATCTCACATCTGATTATTAAATATAAAGGCATGACCCTCACGGTAGAATGTGCACCGTTCTAAAAGTAGTTGTTTCCACTGTACATTTGTATAAAGCAATGTTACATATGGAAATTCCCGTTTAGCACCAAATATTATTTTTCCTGAACTTAGAATTATGTGAAATCAAAAACGGATATTGACTCGATTTCAAGTCACAAGTCAGAGGCACGTCTCAATATTTACAGAATGTAGGCGGCACTAAGCATATTACCTTCTGCAAGTCTATGTGAGAATGAATCTGAAAGCGAAATATTTTACTGAGCATAACATTGCTATAAAGATTTATCAATACTTCTGCAGAGAGCGTAAAAAGGGACATCTTTATTGTTCTTTATCAAATCCTGAGAAGAGAACAATGCATATTTTAGGTTTGTGTAAACGTTCATTTGATCGAATAGTGGAAGCAAGCGGATATTTATTGCCAACAAATTCACGAAAGCAAGGAAGGAAAGAAAAGATAGACAGTTTCGATAAGGACCTAGTAAAAAGAGAAATATGTAGAATGTTTGATAAAAACGAAGAAGTGACACTTAGAAAGTTGAAGATTTGGCTGAAAACTAATAACGACATTGAAATATCAAAAACTTTATTATGGAAAACTGTAAGAAATGCAGGCTTCACCTTTAGAAAGTATGCTGGTGGAAAAAACATTATTTGTGAAAAGCCACATCTGGTAGCTCTTAGAAGCAAGTATTTACGTGAAGGGAATGCGCGAGAATGGTTATGATATTGTGTATTTAGATGAAACTTGGATCAACGCTCATCATACAAATGAAAAGGAATGGCAGTTAGCAGATGGAAGTATTAAAAGATCAGTACCAAGTAGTAAAGGGCAACGTTTGATAGTTGCACATGCAGGTAGCAGACATAATGGGTTGTTGCAGAATGCTCATCTAATTTTCATTTCAAAATCCATTGACAATAGAGACTACCACTCCGAAATGAATGGGCACATATTCGAAGACTGGATCGAAAAAAGTATTCTTCCAATATTAGATAGACCTTCTTGTCTGATAATGGACAATGCTTCATACCATAACGTAGTGAACGTAGAAGATAGAATCCCAACATCATCAAGTACAAAAGATGCAATCAAAACGTGGCTCATAAAAGAACACATACCATTTACCGACAGGTACTTGAAACCCGAATTGCTTAACCTTGTAAAACAGACACAACGAACAAAGATATTTAAAATAGACAAGTTAATTGAAGAACATGGTCATAGATGTTTGAGACTACCTCCATATCATGCACACTTAAATCCTATAGAGCTAATTTGGGCAAAAGTTAAAGGACACGTAGCATCTACAAATACAACTTTCAAATTATGTGATATTGAGACTCTTACAAATCAGGCTCTATCAAATATACATAAAGACTACTGGGTGAAATGTGAGGATCATGTGTTACGCCAAGAAGAGGAATATTGGAAAAAGGAAGGTTTGTTGTTTGTTCAGCCGAAAACAGTAATCGACCTATTTGACTCGTCTGATTATGAATGATCATTACTCTGATTAAGTCTACACTAAAAAAAGTTTGATTTGCAAAATTTACAAGTTGATTTGTAAAACATTTCATTGCTCAATACCACCCAAGCAATTCAAAAAAATGTTATAAGCAAACCATCAACCATTACTTATAAAAATTAGCCCGCTTGATTCAATACAGAAGTTCAGATATCTTGGATCAACTATTACAGACAAAATTTCCTTACATGAAGAAATATATGTACTTATTTCAAAGGCAGCGACAACATTTGTGAAACTCACACCAAGAGCATGGAACAATATCAAATTGACTCTACGAACAAAAGATATATTTTAAATTTTTTTTACACCTGCCACCATGTAAAATTTTGTGGACACGCCTATGGGTCATCATTGCACTAGATTACTGTAAAATATTTTGTTTATGGTCGAAATAATATTTACATGGGCAAACATCAAAAGAATTCGCCGCTTTCAAATAACCGTTACAGCTAGACATCAAGTAACACATATGTTTTCGCGACATGGACATTTTAACAACGTATGCCAAAATTCATGTGAAATCATCAAGAACTTTTTGAATTATAAATCATAACATCTCGGCAAACGATTCTGAACGGACTATAATATGATACTATAATATTACATTAATAAACAACATAAAATAATAAAACCACAACGAGGTTGTTGTATTTTATCTGTATTTATGTATGTATGTGTGTGTGTGTGTGTGTTTGTGTAACTATATGTAAAAAAAAAGATTGCTCATAAACAAAAACAAAACAAAAAAACTATACCGGTGGCCCTCTTAGCACGAACCCTTGTAACACAGGGCTTTCAATCTACAAGGGAGCCAGTGCTACGAGGGCCATCGGTATAGTTTTTTTGTTTTGTTTTTGTTTATGAGCAATTTTTTTTTACATATAGTTACACACACACACACACACACACATACATACATAAATACAGATAAAATACAACAACCTCGTTGTGGTTTTATTATTTTATGTTGTTTATTAATGTAATATTATAGTATCATATTAGTTAAACAAGCGACAAGTTGTTGTGTAATTGTACGTTGCCTTCTACAGTTTTTTCTACCACTTATCCCAAATCAGACTTTTGTCCCTTGTTTTACTTTTTGTTCTTTTAGATGTCTGCCTATGTTGAAGTAGTGGCGTCTTAGGCATCATCAGTGTGTTCTTAGGTCTCACTTCGACTTTCTCTGGCATTTTCTCAGTGGGTTCTTCATCTTTCTGTGTTGAGACCTTTGGGACTGAGACCTGTGGGCTCTAGTCGTGGTGCGCTAGATGTGCACCTATAGTACGGCGCTCATCTCAGAGTGTTTTTTCGTAGTTTATACCACTATCCTTAGTACGATCAAATAAATCATTAGCCATCGCTCTGTGCGATAGCTATCGTCGGTTTCCGGTTTACGCTATGTCTTGGTCACCGCCTAGACGATAAAACCCAGGTGTTAACGTTATCCTAGTCCTCTTTATCTCTAAAATGCTGGTTGTGTATCGGCATGGCCGTTAGTGCTTTATAATGCACGTGCATACGGAAGCTTCCATAGGTCGTATACTTACCCAGCAACACCCCCTGGTTCAGTGCCATTTCAGTTGTGGTTTACATCAGGTGTCTTAGTACGACTACATAAACCATTACCAGTCCCATTAAGAGGTATCTATCGTATCACTTGGTTTTATAATTAATCACTGTCAAGTATGTCCGATAACGTGGGGGTTCCGCTGCTCATAGCCTCTTTATCCACACCCTTATAATAGCCAACTATAACATTAAACCATACCATTCATACAACTTAACCAAACGGACACCAAACAATACCGACATTTCCCATTTACATGCAATGGCCACCAACACAAATGTAAGTCGTTTTGTCTGTTGTGATAATATGTATCAATATATAATTTGTGTATGATCAAGTCAGCAAGACAGAAGACCACAGAGCTTGAAAAAAATAATAATGAAATATATTTCAGGTTTTGTCGTTTATTTTTTGGCCTGCTGTAATGTAATGTTAATGGTTGATTTATTAATATATATCAATATATCATTTTTGTATGGTCAGGTAAGATGGACAGAAGAACACAGAGCTTGAAAAATAAACATAAAATTTATCTTTAGATTTCGACATCGTATTTTGGTCTTTTGCCTGTTGTGTTAATATACTTCAATATATAATTTGTGTATGGTCAGGTAAACAAGACAACAGAACTCGGCGGTTGGAAAAAATAATAATAATGAAATATATTTCAGGTTTGGTCGTTGATGTTTGGCCTACTGGCATGTAATGTTAATGGTTGCTTTATTAATATGTATCAATATATTATCTTGTATGGTTAGGTAAGCTGGTCAGAAGAACACAGAGATTGAAAAATGTATCATGTTTTCTATATCATGTTTTATTGTTTCTATTACAGACCCGAGCAACCCGCTCAGTCCTTGAAGGGGTTTGAAAAAATAAACATAAAATTTATCTTTAGGTTTCGACATTGTATTTTGGTCTTTTGCCTGTTGTGTTAATATACTTCAATATATAATTTGTGTATGGTCCGGGCAACAAGACAACAGAACTCGGCGGTTGGAAAAAATAATAATAATGAAATATATTTCAGGTTTGGTCGTTGATGTTTGGCCTACTGTCATGTAATGTTAATGGTTGCTTTATTAATATGTATCAATATATTATCTTGTATGGTTAGGTAAGCTGGTCAGAAGAACACAGAGATTGAAAAATGTATCATGTTTTCTATATCATGTTTTATTGTTTCTATTACAGACCCGCTCAGCCCGCTCAGTCCTTGAAGGGGTGTGGTTGTCCTTGTTTGATGATAGGACACGACACTGTCGTGGTTGCCGTGAAGAGCAGCCGAATCAATTGGCACACTCGTGTTTAATGTCAGCCGAGGAGGTTATAGACCACCAGCTTGGATCGGTTCTCGTCACGGACGTGCCCCAGGCGGACTTAATAATGTTGATACAGCCGGCTATACGGCGCTATTTCCGTGAGCGAGTGCGGCGCCGAACTGCCTGGCACACAGAGTGGTTGGCGACCCGGAAAGAACATTATGTGTATTGTGTTGTGGGGGTGTGTCAATCACCGGCACACCCACATTTTTAGATTTATGAATTAAATAAATATGCTTTTTATTATCTTCGTTGTAATTATAGTTTGTCTCTGTGTTGTACTAAATGTTGTGTTATGTGTATAATCAGGTGTGTCAGTTAACGTGTGTTAATTGGGTTTATTAACATAACACTTATTGATTATATAAGATATGCATTAATATGACAATATTAGTATATTCCCTTATTTTCACCAATTGCCCCTTACCCGAGTCAGATGATGTCACACCACGACAACCAACCGCGTTTTCTTTTTTTTTAGTATGTAATATTTTGTCTCTTTTTCACAGACCCGAATGTTTTATGTTGTTAGTAATAAGAAGCCCGGGTCGGACCTTCCTTACTAATAGGACAAAAGCTAATACAACCCATGAAATTATGAAATGTATACAACCGCCTGGAGGTATTTCGGTACCCTAGAGAGGTATCACACAACCGAGCGCCCCGAACCCCCCACCAACGGTGAGGGTACCGGTCGGGCCGGGGTGGGGTATCTCGCGCCGCCTTCGACCATCCTACTGGCTGATTCTGGTGTGTTGGTGTGTTGCTAACAATACTTTCTTCTTTGAACCATCTAAATGTTGCGCATTGGTGCGCAACAATACTTTCTTATTTGAACCATCTAAATGTTGCGCATTGGGGCGCAACAATACTTTCTTCTTTGAACCATCTAAATGTTGCGCATTGGTGCGCAACAATACTTTCTTCTTTGAACCATCTAAATGTTGCGCATTGGTGCGCAACAATACTTTCTTCTTTGAGCCATCTAAATGTTGCGCGTTGCATGCGCAACAATACTTTCTTCTTTGAGCCATCTAAATGTTGCGCGTTGCGTGCGCAACAATACTTTCCTCTTTGAGCCATCTAATGTTGCGTACGCAACAATGTATCAAGTCATGTATATAACACTACTGGCATGTCAATGAACCTAAACAACACGCAACAATTGAAAGACCTGGCAACACAAAGACAGAAATGGAAGGCTATGGTTTCTGCCCTATGCGTCGCCTATGGCCCTGGAGGAACATAACATAACATAATTGAAATGAGGATGGTGGATTTCAACGAACTTGGATTATGTGAAATGAGATGGTTGGAAACAGGCAGTGTAGTATCGAATTATATCAACATAATATACTAGGGAGGTGCCCAACGTAGAAATAAAGTAGGCGTGCTTTTAGACAAGAAGAGAGCAAGATCTGTACATGGCATCTTCAATATATCAGACATAGTTCTATCAGCTAAATTAGAGGGGCAGCCTATTCACATAAATAGCATTCAAGTATATACACCAACAGGAGAAAGTGCAGATGAAAACATACAGCAATTCTACAAATACATAATCGCATCTATGAGAGGGTGCAAGCAACACGGGGTAAACATTGTGATGGAAGATTTTACGGCAATGATAAGGAAATAGCAAGATATAGATAGTAATGGTAGATTTGGCTTAGGCATCAGAAATAAAAGTGGTGATACATAAGTGTACTAGGCCAGAAGTAATACAGGGTAGCTTATCATATTCAGGACGTAGACATCAACCCATTATTTTATTGCTGTAGTGATTCCTAGGCAAGATACATACGTTTAGTAGTTTGCCATTGCTTTCTGAAAAGTTCGGATGCTAAAATATGTGTGATGGGGATAGAACTACTCTAAACTTTGGCCGTCACAGACGGTGTGTGCCACTTCGCCACAGAGCAGGACAATAGTGATAACTCGAAAATAAGAAATATATGGTGCTCTCAACACAGTTGAGACAGTCCTGGAAATGGGAGTGGGGAAGTCCAGATAACAAGAGTCACACACAGATCGATCATATTTTTGTTAGTAAAAGATTTTGTTTTGCGTTCGCTCCATTGTAACCATCACGGATATCCGTGCGATTTCCACCGGGAGCGTGATTACGTTGTGCCACCGTTATGCCTTGTATGCCTAGCACATCCGATTTCGGCAAGTAAAAGATTAAAAAATACAATGAGATCTGCCAAAACACCCCCAGGTGCAGACTGCTATAACGAACATGTTTGCTGTTTTGGTAAAGGTAAGTATAACATTAACAAGATTAAGATATACTAGGAATTTTACCACCCCAGATGTGCATCTATTAATAAAGAAGACATATTTAGATTACATTATAGCAATACACAAGGCGCAATGCAGTAGAGAAAATACAAAGTATTGACGAACAGTGGATGATGTTAAGAGAATCACGAAATAAAACATCTGCAGAAATTCGACCATCTAAGAGACATCTAGGCACGAAAGATTGTTAAAGCACACATTTTAACGTTTATTGAACACCTAAGAAATTTAAAGACAATACATACGAATATAACATGATACACATATAAATAAAACATAAAAACAATACAGCAAAAGAGGAATGGTTAAATGTAAAATGATGTGAAATAGAAAAAAAGAACACATATCGTAATTAAAATACGAAACATACATTAACAAATATATGACATACCAGGCAGAAGGCAGGTTCACAATACTGGAATTCTGAAGTCAAAGCAACGACATATGTTAATAGGACAAACTGAAATCTGGTACAGATCGGAAAATACAGTTAGGAACTTTACACATATCATAGAAATAAAACAGACATACAGAACAACAATGAATGAACATGTATATTAATTGCAAATGTGGAAGAACGTATGCAACATTTGAAACACAACATATCTAGTGAACCAGGTATTACAAAGGAAGAATTAGAAGTGTCAGTGGAGTATGTCACAGAAATAATAAACAAAATCCCAAAAGGACATCTATAACAGTGGCTATATTATATCTGATTTGTTGCAATACATATGCAAGACACCTGGTGCGGTAGAATGGTGAAACCACCGATAAATCAGCATTATGAGCAGACCATGATCATGCTTCGTATTAATTATAAGATGAATAAGTGGAACATTAAAACCAGAAATTTCACAAGAGAAATGTTGATTTGTAGAAGGAAAGGTTAAAACATTTTATCAGGTGAAACATTCATAAAAAAAAAATATAAGAAATAAGCAATGTTGGTGTAGGCGATTTTTAATTCAAGAAATATGTATTGGAAACAAATAATTATGATAATCATCATCATCAGGTGCCATGCCGGCTGGCGTAGGAGGTCATGGTCCTACACAGCTCTCTGTCTACAGTATTATGTATCAAAGTCGTTGTTATTTCCTTGCCGTGCCAGGTTGTCAAACTGTCTAATATTTTCTCACGTTGTCGTCCTCTGTCTCTGTTGTATTCAATGTTGACTGTTGTGACTATGTTCTCTAAACCTGACTGCCTCATAAAGTGGCCAAAAAAAAGAAGATTGCCATTTTCTTATATTGTTGATTAAGGTACGTTTCGCATTTGACTCTTTCAACACCTCTACATTAGTTTTTCTGTCAGTACACGGTATACTGAGCATTCTTCTGTAGAACCACATCTCTGCTGCCTCTAGCTTCCCACTTTCCAGTTTGTTTATTGTACAAGACTCATATGTTAGTATTGGGGTTATATAGCACTGCCGAACTATCTTTCTCACCTCTAATGACAAGATCATATTACATAGTATATTTTTTTAAGGTTTCTGATTGTTGTTTTTGCCTGTCCTATTCTGCATCTTATTTATGTTGAATTTCTTCCATCTGATGTAATGGTGCCTAAATATTTACATTGGTGAACCTGTTTCAATACTATTTCATTCACTGTGATCTTGCAAGGTGTGTTATTTTGTTTCTTGGAAATAACAATTACTTCTGTTTTCTTGATATTTAGGAAGAAGCCTTTCTCTTTACTTTCTGTGACTACTACATTAATTAAATCTTGAAGGTCTTTCTCACTTTTTTCAATCAGAACAGTGTCACCCGCATATCTCAAATTATTTATGTTATGTCCTCTCTCTGACATTCCTGGTATATCTACTATTGCACGCAATATGTTTTCATTGTATAAAGAGAACAGGTCTGGTGAAAGCACGCATACCTGTCTGACTCCTTGTTTTATTTGTTGGAAAGGGCGAAATTGATTTCCTACTCTTATTGCTGCTATTTGTTGCCAGTACATGTTCTTGATTATTCTTAAATCCTTGCTGTCAATATTCAAATTCTCTAGCATGTGTATAATTTCGCTATGTTTAACTTTATAAAATGTTTTCGTGTAGTCTATAAAACAGAGGTTCATATCTGTTTTACCCCTATAGACCTCTCCATTAGTGTTCTCAATACATAAGTATCATTGTTGGTACCTTTGCCTTCTACAAAGTGACATTGTTCTTGACGTATTTCTGATTTTATTTTGTTTCTCACTATCTTCATGATGATTCTGAGAAGTATTTTGGATGTTTGGCTAATAAGACTGATTATACCGTGTTCTTCGGGTATGTTTCCACTGGTATATATGCCATTCAGAAATTGTGTGATTATTTCCACTCCGAAGTCATCTGTCATGTGACGTATTCCTTCCAGAACGTTGTCTTCCCAATGAACTCTCTGAACCTCTCTCTGTCTTGGGCGATGTGGCTTGCATTTTCTAGCGATGTATTCATGTTATCTTTAATGTCGTCAGTCCATCGTCTTCTTGGTCTGCCCCTTCTCCTCTTCCCAGGTACTCTTCCCTCCATTATTTGTCTTTCTAAACAGTTATGTCTCTTTATATGACCAAACAGGCGTAGTTTTCTTTTTGTTATTGTGTTTAGTAACCAACACTCTGGAATATTCAGTGTGTTTATAATATCTGAGTTTCTGATTTTATCCTTCCATGATATTCTAAGTATCTTTCTGTAGCATTTCAGCTCGAAGGCGTTGATCTTCTTTGCCGCTGTTTTACTTAGAGTCCATGTTTCAC
The DNA here is from genome assembly GCA_034231615.1 of Meghimatium bilineatum. Lineage (NCBI taxonomy): Eukaryota > Metazoa > Mollusca > Gastropoda > Stylommatophora > Philomycidae > Meghimatium > Meghimatium bilineatum. The sequence continues at coordinate 64,247,547 of CM067305.1, read as the reverse complement.
AGCCGTATGTTGCAACCGGAAAAATAAAAGTTCGTAACATTAGCACTTTCGTTTCTATTTTGTTGTTTTTCCATATGTTTTTCAGCCGTGTTATTTTGCAATATGCCATTGCCAATCTCTTCCTTATTTCTGCCATGCAGTCTCCTGCACCGTTGATGTTTGCTCCTAAGTATTCAAATTTATCCACACATTCTATCTCGGTATTGTCTATTCTGATTTTTGGTTGTTGTGTTGTTATATCTGTTGACATGATTTTTGTTTTCTGCGTGTTTAAATACAAATTTTGTGCTTCGCTATATTTCTTTGTGTTCTTGATTAGTTGTTCCAATCCCTTTATATCGTGTGAAAGAAGTACTGTGTCATCTGCGTAGCGTAGTTCAGGGATTAGGAATCCACCTATGTTTAAAGCGTGGTAGTCAGTGTTGTGTATGTCTTCTCTCACGTTCCTCATTATACTTTCAGCGTAGATGTTGAACAGGTATGGGGAGAGTGTGCACCCTTGCCTTACTCCACTCTGTACCTCAAACCACTCTGAGAGATCGTCCTCTAACTTCACTGCAGCCTTTTGATCTTGGTAAAGTTCCTCTATTAGATGAATCAGATGTCTTGGGAAACCCATGCTGTTCATTATCTCCCATAGTTGCTGGTGTTGGACGCAGTCGAACGCTTTTGAGTAATCTATGTCATCTAAAGCTATGTCATCGAAGTCATCTAAAGCTGCTAATTATTCTAATGTGATATTGTTTGTACTTGGTGCTTTGCCATATTTCATGTGTCTTAGTGCCTCCATTACTTCTGGTGTGAGGTATGATAAGTGTAAACAATAATGCAGTCAAATTCCAAGAGATAAAGGTGGTCGTCAGACAAGGCTGTGTAATAGCACCAGATCTGTAATCCCGTTGTACATATGATAGAATGCGAAACATAGACAACATTCTGCAGTGAACCAACATAGAACCGTAACCATCAGCCGTTATACCATGAGATTTTAGTGTGCGAAACCAAACTTCAGCCAATGTTAGACACGGTATTATAAGAAAGTGTAAACATATATCTCAATCTAAATAAAAATAAAACAGAAGTAATGTTTATTTCAAAGATATCCAAAACGGCAAGAAGCAGTTTTACTATCAATAATGCACAATTAAAAACAAGTTGATAAATTCGAGTATCGTGTCACAATTTAAACTTCACATTGCAGGTGTTCCAATGAGACCAGGAACAGGAAATCACAGTTAAAATCAACATATACAAAAATGAGAAACATTATTTGCAAAAAAGAAATCATGGAAACATTATTTGCAATAAAGTAATGTCAATGAATATACGAGTTTGATTTATATTATGCTATTTTGGGTCAATCCTTCTTTATGGAAGCGAAGCATGGTCAGGCAACACGAGTGCCTAACATAAGGTAGATGCAACTGAGATGTGGTTCTTAAGAAGAATGATGAAAATGTCATTGACAGCCAATACAACTAATGTAGAAGTTCTCAGAGATGATGAAGTAAATTGTAATGAACATTAGAAACAGGAAATCAAGAATTGTAGGGCATGTCATGAGAAAAGGAAAACTTGATCCTTTAGTAATCCTTGGTAAGATCAAAGGGAGAAGAGACAGAGAAAGACAGCGCTAGAAACTTGTAGACCGTTGTCATTAAGCACAAAAAGGTCACCACATTAACTCATGGATGACACAAGAGACAGAGAGTTGTGGAGATGAATGATCGCCTACGACACTCGACATGAACCTTGATCGATGTATCTCTTATATGTATCTTGTTAAATTATACTTGCTTTGAAGTATGTATATCTTTTCACACTCTTCATGTTTGACGTAGTTGTTTCCTCGTTTCCGTTCGTCTTCCTCTCACCTTATCACCCGTATCACTTTCGTTAGTTCACCTCTTACATCATGATTCTCTGTTAGTAATATTCATTTATTCTTGCTTGTTTGTATCTAGATTAAGAGGTTCTAGTCGAATCTTTGTGTGTTTCTGTTGATATTATTAGTGTGTTGTGTATTTATTTTTCTCCAATAATTCGTATGTATCTCTGCTTTTCAACCCGCATTGGTCTGTGTGGTACGAGGTCTTATAAATTCCTAAGCCTGATGATGTATCCTTCTGTCTAATCAAGTGTTGTCAAATCATGTTATTTTTAATCATGTTCTTTCTTTTCTATTTATATTAAATTCAATTCGGTCTAATATTGTTTTTTAATTCAGCTGTTTTATCCAGCTGTCACGTTTCATATTTTAGTATATTTTTTGATATAAATCCATTTCATATCTTATAGAATGTCAAATTGAAATGTTCGGTTCTGACTGTCAGTTCAGCTGTTCTCCTGGCTGTGCTGTCAGATGCCAAATGGGGAATGGTCACTGTCAATGTAAGGATGGTTTTGCAGGAGTACTGTGCACAGGTTTGCAATACAAATTGTCTTGTATTCTGTGACAAAGAGATTATAGCACTACACGTTCATGTTAATAGCTAGACAACATTCTCACACGAATGAGAGTCTTAATCGAAAGCGATACGAAATGTCAAATGACAGAGACACATTTCAAGAAGAAATTATAGCAATTAGTTATTATCTTAATCTTTAGAAAAAATAAATATGACAAACGAGTACCATGACGAACTGTTAGGGAAAGAATTGTTGATATTGAAATGAACAGAGAAATGTCGAAAGTATTTCCTACACTATTAGAAAGGCAAGTAAAAACACCTGAATCTACACAAATAGTCATAAGTGAAATGCTAAAAATTAAAATTTAGAATATAAATATGTTGATCTCCACAAACAATAACAGTAGCAACTAAAGGATCTAACATGGGATATACGTCATTTCGTTTATTTAGTTCCAGCGAGAAATAATTATATATAGGAGATAAAGAAACTATAATTGATGTTGTGTTATTATTATAGACGAAAAATAAATATAAATCATCTTCTGGATTACTAGACTTAATAACTATTAAAAATCAACAAAATTATACAGAAGGTGAAAGAATATAAGAAAATACTAAATACTGCATATGCGTTATTGACTAGAAATGATCCAAACATATTTAATAAATCAGGTACAGTTGAAATAAACTATAATATTATCAAATCAATAAGAGAAGAAATATTGATACAGCAGCGTTTAATTGAAGTTTCATCTAGCGGGAAATCAGATCTCAATATGTTCACATTACAGTCAGAAGTCATATTAAAACGATATGCTTTCTTAAAGGCAACCTAAGAAAGAGGTCATAGTAATGTAGATATATATATAAATGTACCACTTATGTAACACATGGACTTAATAGACACGGATTTATTGATGAAGACCAATATGTAACAGAAAATAAGTAATTAAAAATAACTAATTACAAATATCTTAGTGATATCAATAGAGGCAAAGACATATGTTAGAGGAGAAGGATTATTTGATAATTTGGTTTCATCATTGCATCTGCTGTATAAAAGTGCTGCAGCCACGGAAGTTGTTAAAGATTCTGCACAAGAGGTATCAGGTAATGTAACAATAAAGAATCTACAGAATTATAGAATCTTCTTCTTCTGCGTTCGCTCTCATATAACCACAACGAATATTTCGTGTGATTTTCGCTGGGGAACGTGAAGTACGTTGTACTGGAAGTTCCACAGTAGAACTGTGATTATTTACACACCGGTTGGCCACATGTGATCAGGACGTCCGAGGTCCAGCACATCCGTTTTCATCATTCCTTAATTTTGGGTTTGGTCCCTAGTCCTTGACAGCCTCTATCTGTCGCTGGGCACGCTGGTGTGTAGTGCCTCTTAGCCAAAACACCTGTCGAGCGCGTCTATCTGGCACGAAGTGTTCCCTGTCTATGAACCCATTTTGTGCAATTGGACATACTCTGCCTGTGTCCATCGGATACTGAACCGTTTCTAATCCGCGAGCCTGGTTCCCAATAAGGAGGAACTCGCCAGAAGAGTTGGACCCTGGCTCGTTCGCCCTCCTACCCGAGGTGTCGTTCACAGACATCATGAACCCTTCACCCAAGTTCGATTCTCACACCACGCGTTTGAGAGCAAGGCGTTCTCGAGCTGAGCGACCTTGTCCAAATATCGCCTTAGCCAATCAGGTACTGAACCCTTTCTCTCTACAAGCGTATTTCAGGTATAGGAAAGCTTGACAGTAGAGTTGGACCAAAGCTAATATTGTTGTCCCTTTTCTCTGCCTGAGCCCATCAGGTACGGAACCCTATCTCTCTGCAAGTGTATTTCCGGTATAGGAAATCTTGACAGTAAGTTGGGCCAGGACTGCCATCGTTGTCCCATTCTTGCCTAAGCCCATCGGGTACGGAACCCTTTCTCTTCGCGAGCATATATCCGGTTTAGGAAGGCTTGGCATTAGAGTTGGTTTAGGTCTTATTGCTTTTCCGAACGCCCACGATTGGGTCTGGATCTCTGCTTGTAAGGAGCACAGGTAACTAGAAGCGTGTCTTGAGCTAACAGAGCTTTTATTTCCCCTTTCCTATGCACTTTTCACTTTCTATTTGCAGTTCGCGCTGCCCTCTGGCTCTATTCTTCCTTTCATTGTGTCATTTTACTCATTATCACATATATTTGTTTCTCACCATGCATCCACCTTTACGTGCCTTTTACATTGGCCGACACTCCAATGTTCTGACTGGACTAACTGGCGTAAAAGTATGTCGACAGTGTCGCTGTATGTGGCGATGCAAATGGTGTCGGAGATATTGTCTGTCTCTTTTGCAGTCAAATCTCTTTTCATCTGCTACCTCCACATTCTCGGAGACGATCCCTAAAATGATATGGCCAGAATCAGCTCGAGCTGATGTTTTCTGTTACCAGGGTGCACCACGAGGAGGTACATTTGGGATCATGGCTTTCTGCTAACCCTGGGTCCGCCTAGAGCAATGCGTTTCCTTTGCACCCCAGAATTGTAGAATAAAGCCAGTGAACAAGTTGTAGCTGCAATATATCCCTCATCCGATTCACAGAGGGAAATCAAACGTTTAGCTAAACAATTATTTCCATGATGAACTCGATTACGGACTTTACCCTGTCAAACATTCCAGAGTGAAAACGCTTCTATAAAATCATCAATTAAACGAAATTGAACATAGCTTTTTAAAGTTTTATATATATTCATATTTATATTCAACGGACAAGCATACTTTTTATGTTATTTAAAAAAAAATGCATTTAGTTGTCAATGTAACGACTTTCTAATAGATTTAGAATTTCACAATATTTCTTTAAAATAATGATTCTAACTATAAAATCGCGTTTTCTCATACAGATTACTGCCATTATACATGTGTATATCTTCGTCTTCTTCTTCAGAGATCATTACTCAGTCAGGTTGGGACCCCTGAATCTATGATAAAGGCTTTTGTCTGTTTTAGTTTGTCCACTGTACCATACAGTTTCTCTTCAACGATGATTGGGGTGTGCCATGTCTTGTTTCTCAGGTCTGCATGTTGGGGACATTCTTGTAGGATATGTTCTGATGTCATATTCGCAAGACTGCAATGGCATAGCCCAGTTGTACCTATTTTGAATTTGGTGTACAAAAGATGTCTCATTTTATTGTGACCAGTTCTGAGGCGCAGCAGGATAACCTGGTCTCTTCTGGATAGTTGGTAATACCCGTCATCTGCATTATATTTGGGATGGTCTTCTTTCCATTTTTTGTTATGTTGCCTTTAATAATGGTCTTCACTTCTTAATAACTGACCAGATAATCTTCTTGAGGTAAGTTCCCTCCTTCTTTGGCCAGTCTATCTGCAACTTCATTCCCTTCAATGTTACAGAGTGACGGTATCCACTGGGTCACTACTCTTTGGAAATTATTGTGCAACTGAACTAGAACTGCCCTCAATTCATTACGTTCTGTTCCTGTGTAGCTTCAGTGCTGTTATGACAATCCCCAGAGAGTGCATCTGTTAGTAGTGCAATATTCATGTACACTTGTTCTTTGTGTTGTAAGATAGTTTCTGCTGCTTTCTTGAGAGCTTCCATTTTTGCTTTAAAATTTGTTGAGAGCTTGCCTGTAGCTATGGCTAGAGTAACATCTTTCACATATTTAAGTCTGAGGGTCACTTAGCCACCTCCATTCTCAATTGCATTTGTGGCTGAGCGATCATGCATTTGTAAATAATATTACACTATTCTTGAGATTATATCGAATTATATTTTAGAAATAAGCAAGAAACTCTTCTTCTGTTTCATATTTTATTTAATAAATAATAAAATAAGAACAAACAGTATAATGAAAACCTTTATTTACGTTCTTATTTATATCTAAATTTATTTTTTAAATGTGCACATCAAAAATGTCTTCCATCGTACAGCTTTCACGATGAGCATCCATTTCATTGTTTTAAATTTATTTTTTAAATTGTGTTCCTTTCATCATACAATTCTTCATTAATAATATAATTACTATTTTTCATACCGTATTTTTTTCTAATTCTATTGAGATTTTATTCTGTGTTGACATTAATCCAGCTTCTGTATCAATAGACCTACAACTTCATGTTCGCTGACATATTTTGTAATATTTTTTTAAATTTTATTATCTCTTTCATTTTTTAAATATAATTATTACATTTCATAGTATTATCTTCAAGCATTAAATATTTAAGTTTATTTAACAATTACGTAATTGCATTTATAATGTGTTGTTCCATTTTATTCCAATTTAAAATATGCTCTTCTGGAACTTCATTGCATAGACACATTCACTTCACCAATGTGTGAGATAATTCTATCAACGATTATCCCAAGATATTTAAGATTCTCTTTCAATGAATGAACCCATGCAACTAACATCTGGCAGTGTGTCATTTACCAGATTATTATTTAAGGAGTACCAGACGACTTTTGTTTTTTTAGGAATTGATCCCAGCGTTGTATGTTCTGCACCATATCGACAATTGCTCTAATCCATTATGTACACTGTCAAGCGTGGCAGATCATGATGGCAGAGGCTGAAGACACACAGCGAAGAGTATGTGAATTGGAAGACTTAGGAAATGGCAGTGAATGGCTGGATGTAGACACTGAGAAGAAATCACTGACTAAAGTAATAATACAACTAGATAAAGCGTGTCGAAAATCGACGGATTTAAGGGCCCAGGATACAGTGCACGAATTCGCCCAACTACACTCAAAACCACAATGCATAATTATATACACAGATTGTTCAGTTAACAGAAACACAAACAAAAGCGGTTCGACGGGTTTTGTTGCCTACATAAACGGCGTGAAGTTGGTTGAGAAATCTTCAGCATATTCTACTGTCACATCGAACACGATTATGGCGGAATTACAGCAGCACTTAATTGGTTGATAACTGATACATCATCACACGCGGTAATACTCACATACTCTCAAAGCATGTTGCGAAAGGTAGAAACGTTCATGCTAATAAAAGAATGTTGGGACTTATTGAACAACTCAGTTGTCTAGAGCATTACATGGATATACTGCCCTGGTCATGCTGGGGTCAGAGTAAAAAGAGAGCCGACTTACTGGCAGGCAATGCTGCGATAGACGGCACATTGCTGAGAAGAGATAAAGCAGCAGTAATGAAAACAATAATACATTCATTTGAAGATGTAGATGATGTCATTGAGGTTGAGAACGTACACATACAGAGAATGTTAGAAATGGGAGGATCTAGAGGTGAGGGAAGAAACAGTAAATGTTTTTAAAGGTCCCGAAGATTACACAATCAACACATGGCTGGAACTCTGAGTCTAAATACACTGGGATGGCTGCTGGAGCGGAGGCTGAGCACTTATGGGTATATCCCGCGTGCTGTGAAGCCAATTTCTAATCAAAATCAAGAATCAAGAATTCGCCAATGTATAATTTTGCTCAAATTGTAAATAAATTGTATATATTTTGTTCCGTATTTTAGAAGTATCAAAAATTGCATCTATTACTTTTTCAATAACACATATTTATGCTGTTCATTTCAATGTGTAAACTTTCACAAAACGCGTTTTCTTCTTTGTTATTCTTACTCTGTATTCTATTTTCTGCAGTGACTTGGTTGTAGATATAAATGTTTTTCAGGATTTACATTTTCAAAAACGTTTCTTTCATTGTCTATTTCAGTAGCTTCAATCATTATTATTTTTATAGAAGTGTGATATATGTTATTATACATATTTACTAATTCAACTAAATTATCACAATATTTAGCTGTATTGTTAGCAGTAAATTCTTTAGATATTTAATGTTTGTTGCATTGTACCAGTACAGCGTTCTACTAAAGGACTTTCCTTATCTTTATATGCTGAAAAAAGTCAATATTATTGCCATTCAATACAGCTTTCTTACTCTTGTTGCAGAATTATTTGTCTTTACCCACCTATAGATACAATGGTCTTCTTTTGCTTTATGTGAATATAATTTGATAAACTTCAGAAACCTTAATTCCACATTTATTTTTAATGGTATTAATGATATTTTAATTTTTTAATCCATCCATATTTACTAAAATATATCTACATATATAATAGTTAATAAAAACTTTATTTCTTTATTTTGTTTATAATACGAAGACATATTCAACTAAATCAGCAGCCCGTGTTTTATCAATAACATTAGAAATAAACAAGAATTGTGGATTATAAATAATGTTCCAGTTCTCTACTAAATCAATTTAAAAAAATGTAATCTAAAATATGTACAATTTTAAAAATAAATTAACAATGGAAGCACACAATTATACACATATAGTGAACAGCCTATTCATTGTTTTGGATTGCAATTATCTGGACTTCGTAAAGGGTTTCTTAAAGTAATTAGGAAAGCATATTTTAAAGAAACTAATAATGTATCTAAGTTCCATGAAGATTTATATTCTGCCGATGCTATTTTTACTCGACAAAGACAAAGACCATTTCATCTAAACTCAGTTGAAAATTAATATAAGCATAATTAACTCACACCGAACAGCAGACATAAACGTAATTGCTGCTAAGTATTTGCTTGCTCTTATGATGAAGTGAACATGTTGCCTGAACCTCTGACTTGTGTCTAAAAAATAACACCCATAAATCATATAGTGCTACTTCTTTCTAAACTGTTCCCGGTCTTCGAAACATGTGGCATATGTGTGTATTTGCCATGTGATTGTTCAATGAAAACCACGTTACGAATACCTTAGAATAATTTGTCACTGCTCCCGTATCTCTACACCAATCCGCAGTCTGTCCATCTCCTCGTGTAGTTCTACGGCGCACTCTTCTCGATTTCTGCCCTGCCTAACTGAATGGTATCGACGAACGACATCGTTCTGCCAGAACATCTGATTTGATTGCTGTGTATACTGTGAAAAACACAGAGATAGAGGCGATACATGAGACAGACAAGGACTAATGACCGTTGGTGCCTATGTCCAGTTACAATACATGCGAACTACTATCATGTACAGCAGGGCCGCACCAACCCACCGCACAATAACATGATTTACTTAACGATTAAAAGTTGGTCTATCAAGACATCCAACGTCCAACATAACACTATTGTAAACATCCTCAAAATATATTGCGACCGCACAAGTCTACATGCGTGAATCGAACACCTTAAAATAATCCTGCGCAAAGATGGCTGCATTCTGCCAAGTCTTTCAGATCGATACACTCCTAACTACGTTTGTAACCAATTATTTCTCTCACGACACCACGATACGTTCCAGGTCACAATGATGTCCGAAAGCATGCCTATTGTATTATGTAGTGTTATTATTCTGTAGTCTTGCATCCCAGATGTGATCTATGATAAGTTTGAGTAGAGGAACTAAAAGATTTGCCAACTTTCTTGTTTTATTGTGCTCTTTGAAAGGATATTATTGAACATGTCCACCAACTCTCCCAACTCCCCATCCGTTCTCTGACTAATGTCATCGTATATAATGACGACTGGTCCAGGTACTGTGTTTTAAAAAAAATAATTTTCAGCGCCTGTTTACATTCTTCAACTGTGATTAGCATATGATTTTCCATGCTCAAGTTCTTACACGTGTCTGAAATCTTGCCTCTGATTTATTGATATGCGTCCTCATTTCTCTTACCAATTTCTGCGGTATAGTGTGCCAGCAAAGCCAAAACTTTTGTCTCGTCCGTCTTCTGTCAGGACGTCTCAGCGATCGGATGTCGGTAATAGGCGTGTATCTTGTTAGAACATGCGTGGATATGTGTAATCGTCAGAACTCTGTTAATGAGATTATCACGTGCGATATCATGGCACGATTCTTCAAATTTTGAAGCAGCATTTGTTGAATTCACAATCACCATCACCTCTCAAAGCACAATGTGTTATGGAAAAAACAAAACAACTTGAAACAGCTCCTTATTGTGCACCTGCAGTGAACACTTTCGTATTGTTCCCTGGACTGAAATAAGCACTGAAAGTACATACATTCAAGGGAAAAGATGATGTTAACATCAATGGGCCAAGACCACTGAGAGAGGTGTCAAGCAATCGGTTTCCACTAGTTTTGTGCATTCAGTTTTGGTAAATATATATATATTATGAATACGCATTCTCTTCCTTCTAGATTGCCGACCTGGTCGGAGCGGACCTGACTGTAGCATGAATTGCTCTAGAGGTTGCAATTACTCCTGTGACAGAAGTAATGGGTATTGTACCTGTAGAGATCACTACGAAGGATTGTTATGTTCTGGTAATGAAAATGTCATTACATTTAATAATATGTGTATTATATTCTTGATACTGTATTATATTAGATTACATCAGTGGCGGGGCTTTGGCAGCAGTCGGCCCAGCAGTACTGTCGTGTTATCCATGGATAACAGGCGCATCTCAAACATCCACAAACACTCACAGGCCACACATACACATGCGAACATAATTATATAACTGGTGTATAGCATCATGCGATGTTTGAATGGCAATATATCGACGTTATAATAATTGCATTGACTATACAATATTGCAACTATATTGAGTCAAATGCTGGACCTATCAGTTTATAGATGGATGATCTAATATCGTGACCGTGTATCTCTGATATTATAACGTCATATACCACTACGTAAACATTAATCAAGTTCACTTTATCTGTGAATGTCTTTCATTCTGATAGTTGCATTCTCTTTGGGATAGACAATTTGAGACGTTCTAACAAGTTAATGTACATGCCAAAATGTAAAAATATCCTGATTGAAGAACAATTAAATGCTAGTTGCAAGAAGTTACATATTTTGCTTACAACATACTTTATATGTCAAAGAACCTACATTTTTAAATAGTTTTTTGTCCAGAATATTTTTAGATTTATTAGTAATAATTAATATTTACAAAATTTATACGCTTTTGAAAGGAATGTAGGTTTAAATAATGTTATTATATACTGTGTTACCATGTAAGGTATACAATTGCATGTAAAAGTGCAATCAATGCTTACTTATATTGATTACACAGCTACATCTCTACTGGATTACAGGCTGCTGCATGTGTCAGCATTTACTTTGCAAGTAGGTCATAGTGTAGCATAATTGACAAAAATGAGCAACTATATCACGGAGTGTATCAAATACAATTGTATATGTAAGCCAAACGTATGGAAAACATAGCGACGTATACAACTTTCTTTCATGAGGTGCAAGATGTAGTTAATTCAACAATACGTGTATTTATAGTTTCCCTGTTTGTCGGAACACATTGAGAAGCTAGTATACAAATATAGAATGTATCTGTTTTCTGGAACGGTTTATGATTTTGAAAAAAGTGTGCCCTAATGAATATAAATATATCCTGAACTTCTTTAGAAACGTTAGCATCGAGCCCCGCGACAAACACACGGACACATATATAGCATCTGTTGCATCCACTTTTGAAATTCAGTTAGAGATATGTCCGTGGTGATAGCTAATATTCTATATTGTGAAAGCAAATGTCTTTGGACAGTTCAGACATAGAATGACTACATATAGTGGTTGGTCTATCGGAGTTAATCTAACCACTTGCAACTGATTGGAAGTTGCATTTCTCAATTTTTTTCACACAATAATGCACCGTGTTTGACTGCAGATCGTCATGAATCTCTAATGCAGGGTCTTCTCATGCACGTTGGTGTCTCAATCCGATCTGTATCGAATAATTGTATCTCTGTTATTAGGTCATCTGCATCTCCATATAGAAGTATAACTGATAGTCACTAATATGTGATTATTCGATCATTTCCTAATATACAAATAAGCACTGATCAAGTGATGTATTGGGGACATCAAATATTCATGTTTATATTATTGCCACGTTCGTAGCTTGATCTGATGATGATATAGTGTCTACATATACTGGACTGTCAAAGTCGCCTAACATCTACATCTTTACTGTAACATTCGCATATCCTGCATCATACACGATGATGACAATAGTCTCATACACGATGGTGACAATATCATCCTACATGAAGGGGAAACTAGCTGAGCCGGGTATGACAAGCTACGTGGTCACGGGGTATAGCCTCTACTGAACAAGGATCGATTATGCAGTGCACGGGACAGATTTAAAGGTGGTCAGTGAAGTCCTTTGTTTACCATTACGAAGCTCCTCACAGAACACTCACTTACGGATGTCATCGGGCGATGAACTGATGCAGCCTGTCAGTAAATGAAGTATGTTCTTGTGTTCGAAACGTCATCCATATGTATCTTTCTCCATTTTATGGTATTTGTTTTTGTAAGTGTTTTTATCGGCAGTGATGTAATCGTGACAAATATTTCAATCAATCAAGTGGCATGCCGAGGATTGTAGTTAATCATACTTCTCCACAACTATGTGCCTCTTGTGTAGATAATAAGTTCAGTTAGTGTCTGAGTGTTGTGACACAGTGACAAACCATCCAGAAATGTATCTTTTTATTGTATTATGTCTCTTCTCCCTTTGGTCTGTACTGTGGTTACTCAATGTTCACGTTCTACTTTCCCCATCACATGCCCTAAAATTGTTGATTCTCTGCTTCTAATTTGTTCTATACTGTGTTGTCTTACATCAAAGAAATTCGAAGTTTTGTTTTGATAACTTCTAAATTAGTTTTCTTGGTCAAGAATTTACAGCATTCTTCATAAAAGTCACCTCTCAGTTGCTTCCAGATTATCTTGAGCTGTAATTGTTTGCTGCCCATGTTTCGCGCTATTATGCCCTTAATATAATCACCGAGAACTTGGATTAGCAAATGCATGTATACTGATCTATAGCATATAATGATTCTACTCGTTGAAATGATGATGTGGTCTCTGCTATCCTGCTATTGATCTCATTGGATCATTGATCATATAGGGAAACATTCACAATTGTTACTTTAGAAGCTGTTTCTACGGCGCATATTGCCATGTTCGATTGTTGGATCTTCTATAGCGTTTTAATAATTATTTTTGTTTACATTTATACTCTACGTGTAGAATGCATCGACGGCATGTTCGGCCCTGACTGTGAGTTCAATTGTTCTAAAGGTTGTGCTGATATATGCAATAGTACAAGTGGATACTGCACCTGTAGAAATGGTTACAGCGGGTTACATTGTGAAGGTATTGAGCATAATTAATAAACAATTTAATTCCTAATATGTACACACACGCATACACAAACAAGCGCATCTGATAGTTGTACCAATGTTAACAAACATATACATTCAGTCAGGACAGTTGGCATGCACACACACACACACACATGTATGTCAGTCAGCTGCACTGATGTTAACGAAAATAGAACTTCATTTAAAAAGTTTGGTCTGTACTTATATGATATCAGATAGTTGCCCCGATGTTAATAATCTTATACGGACAATAACAACATATGATGAGTTCTCAGGAACGTATTTCATATAGTTGCACCGATTGTAACAAGCATACATCTTCAGTACAAAATGTACTTCGCTATTTCATATTAATGTATTGTCTTCATCCTGTCCAGGTCTCTCTCTATCTCTATGTTCTACGTATATAGTACGTTATGTATGTTCTAATGTGTAAGCACTTTGATAAAGATTTTATTCGTAACAATGTCCGTTACTTTCTCAGGTTGCCGGTAGTATTTGTTTATACATACCTGCAATGAGTATACCTATTGCCGGTCATCTGTTACCGTTGCTGCAGTGTACCTAATATACAATATGAGCTTTGCTGCGGAATGCCCATGGGTATCAGCAATGGTTCACTGTAGACACTACCCATACTTGAGAAAATCTGAGTAGATTGCATGCTTGTAATATTGAGGGATTTAGTGCATGGTAGCTTTGTAGCACGCCACCCATACAATTATGTTTCTCTTGTTTTACATCATATGTTTAGTTTTTGGTGTTTTTATTTATATATGTATTCATGCATACGTTGTGGCTGGGGGTCGTGGCAAAATATATTGATCAGACATCACTGGAGTGAGGGGATTAGCTGCAATAATGTCTTAAGTCGCAGGTTCGTTATGAAGGCACAGCGACTCAGGGCATGATAAGCCTCTTGTCTTCAACATGTGACTGCATGATTGGATCCGTAGAGACACTGAACATAACGAGTAGACAATTTATAGCAGGGCGCGAGCACAGTGAATTATAACATGGCTTCAGTAGCTTGGGACAAAAATAGTTGCAAACCTACGTTTCTGGTGGTGTGATAATTTATATAATTTAATTGTTGGTCATTGACCACGTGACCATGCACTGCTGGATTAGCAACTATGTTAAGAACCAGGTCGGCGATCTTAAACATGGCATAAAATGATATTCATATTCATCTAGCGGCGTGTAGGGACCGATACAGAATTGATGTTTTTTAAATACATTTTAAAAAATACATTTAGTTACCGGTGTGTCTACGGCAAAGAAAATAGCTTCCCACATAAGTAAACAAGTTAGGGGAGAAAGCTAAGTAATATATATATTCAACATGATTACATTCTACATTATGTGCATGCCATGTACTTACATACTACACACGATTGACACATTCACGTTACTTTCGTTGAATATGTATATATTATGTACACACTGACCGTATTCTTATAGAATGTGTACCAAGTAACTTCGGACCTGACTGTGAACAGACCTGTCCTAGTGGTTGTGCTAATGATTGTAATCGAACAGACAGACGATGTTTTGGTAAGCCCAATAAAACAAAACTATGGAATTATTTTCATCATCATCATATTCAAGTGTCGTCTCCGCAACGAAGGTTGACTGCAACAGACCATCAACATCCCATGTCTCTTGTTTTGTTAGTTCCCTCTGTTAGATTGTAACATGTCCATCTTGTGATGTTACTCTACCACTTGTATCTCTACCTCTCTCTTGCTCGCTCCGCTTTGACTTTGCCATCAACTAAGGTCTTCAACAAGGTCGCATGTCCGATAGTGTGCCTAAACTATTTTATTTGCGTGATCTTTATTTCTCTTCATAATTCTCTCTTCAAAGAAAGTTTTATTAGAACATCTTTCTTTATGTTCTTCTCTTTCCATGATGTTCTCCCTATTCGTCTATATACCCACATCTCAAAGACATCAATTATGTCTTCTAATTGTTTATTTAGTGCCCCTGTTTCTGAGCAATACATTAATACAGAATAGATGTAGCATTTTATAATGATCATTTTTAACTTGTTTGTAATTTGTTTAGATGTTAATATTATTTTCATGTCATTGAAGGAACTTTTAGCCATTCATATTCTACTTTTGTTTCACATCTACCGTCTGTTTTGAATATGTGTCCACGATATTGATAATGTTCTAAGTTTCTCGCCATGTATGTTTATGTTTAGCGCTTGTTCGTCTGTGACTTTGATGATTGTATTGGTTTTTTAATGTGAATATGTATAATTAATCCATATTTATTCTTTTATTTATTGACTTGACTTACTAGTAGTTGTAGTTCATGTTCTTTTTCTGCTAAAAGAAAAGTGTCATCTGCATATCTCAGGCTCTTTATTATTGTAACACTGACCTTGAGTCCTGGCATTTCGTTATATATGATTAAAAGTATTATATGTGTAGATAATAAATAGGCTGGGTAACAACATACATCCTTGTCTTACCCCTCTTAAAATTTATTTGTATGGTGAGTAGCTGTTTTCACACATTATTAATGTACTCTATTCCCAATACATTTCCAATTAGTCTGATATTTGTTTCATCTATGCCTATTTTTTGAACATTTGATTAGTTGTTCATGTTAGATCCTGTCAAAGACCATGTTGTAGTCTATGTTGCAAAGACAACAACCTTGTATATATATATATATCAATAATCAAATATTAATTAAAACTTGTATATTGATTTTCTTTTACCTAGAACCGAGTTGTTCTTCACCAACAGTTGGCTATTAAAAGAGATGTTGAATATTAGCGAATGTCTAGGTCTAACATTCATATTATTGCAATAGTTAATATGCAGACTCTGAGGAAAGTTAGTCTGTAAAGAATATCAGAGCACATACATATAATATAGATAGTACACCTTTACTGACAGATAACAAAAGACATCAATAATCTGTCACCCTCTCTGGATTATATTATCAATATAATATTCATTAGTATTATCATTATTGTTATCATGCAAGATGTTGGCATAACTACAAAGGTCAGTAACATGTCATCAAGTAAGACTAGGGTATATGCTTATGACAAGATACATTCTGTTCGTCAGACTGCGTCTTGCTAATCTGCAGAAATGGGAGTACAAAAATTAAAGAATATACTTGTACAAATATTTTTTTGGTTTTTTTAACTAGGGAATATTACTAACCTGTGTCTCAGTTTTATAATAAAAGTATATTTTCTGGTGGTATTTGGTGATACTGGGACAATTATGCATCAGTCTTCCCAACCATGGTCAGTTTAGAAAACAACATTG
Organism: Meghimatium bilineatum; assembly: GCA_034231615.1. NCBI lineage: Eukaryota > Metazoa > Mollusca > Gastropoda > Stylommatophora > Philomycidae > Meghimatium > Meghimatium bilineatum. The sequence goes on along the minus strand of CM067305.1, from coordinate 64,230,660 downwards.
CTCAACTTAATTTGGCTGAACTCTCGAGCCATCTCTTTCTGCAGATTAACGAAACATTTGATTTATAAATGGATCACACATTCGACGGTACAAATTTATTCTAAATCTAACTAAATCATCGAACAAACGATTCATTGAGATTATGATTCTATGCAGTTTAGAATGTGTATTTAAAATAAATAAATTAGTGTTAAATACACTTTTACGTGATTCATTTTGCAATACTTCTTTTGTATATTTGTATGTCGTGATTAATGTAACCCACACGCTCATGTAACCATTTAACATGTATCATTAAACAACCATTTCATCATACAAATACACACACAATACATACGATTATACGATACAATGAACACGAACCAATGATAATCATACACGGAATATATCATTTATATTTGTACTTTACGAAATCGACGTATTCAGCCCAAATTTTTAATATGCATTTTTAATGGAGTAGTTGGATGAACAATGCATTGACTGTTTAGTAGGTGTGTGATTTAATGTTCTGGAGAGATTGGAACAACTATAGAAGTGTCCAAGATGTAGTGATGATGACCCGACGAATAAATTACATCCAAGGCACAAACAGACGGATATTTAACAATATATGAGGCATACTAAGTATAATACATTAATTGTAAGCAGTTAAAGTGGTTTTTGTATGTTTCAGAATGTTCCCAAGGATGGTACGACGAGTACTGTGACAAGGAATGTTCAGAATTCTGTTTTGGAAAATTATGTAACATGTCTACTGGACATTGTTTCATCTGCTTTGGAAACCGAATTGGTCAACTTTGTCAAGGTGGAGTAATGTTATCTTCAAGGAATACTTTGAAATATATCACATTTAGAAAATGTGGCAACATTTATACAGTTGTAACAGTTTACCCCCCCCCCCACCCACCAGTGCATTTAAAAGGGAAATAATAATGAATGATATAATTGATCTCCCCAAACATAATTTGGATCTTTTAAAATACATGTAATGTTGAACGTTCCTGGTTTAAGTTATATACATTTTTGATTTTAATAAGACGTGCTGTTTGATCACTAGATGGGAATTTCTAGGTTTTTACTGTACGAACATACCTGTCATTAGCATTTGAAATATTAACTATAATGCCTAAAATAAGTGTAAACTTGCAATGTTATCTATATTACCCACAATATATGTATACTTGAACTGTTAACTATGCTACCCATAATATGTGTGTAATTGAATTGTTAACTATATTACCCACAATATATGTATACTTGAATTGTTAACTATAATACCCACAATGTTTGTATAATTGAAATGTTAACTATAATACCCACCAATATATGTATACTTGAATTGTTAACTATAATGCCCACAATGTTTGTATAATTGAAATGTTAACTATAATACCCAACAATATATGTATACTTGAAACGTTAACTATTCTACCCATAATATTTGTGTACTTGAATTGGTAACTATGCTACCCATGCAATTTGTATACTTCAATTGCTAACTATAATACGCACAATATGTGTAAACTTGAAATGTTAACTATACTACCCACAATATTTGTGTAATTGAAATGTTAAATGTGCTACCCGTAATTTTTGTATACTTGATATGTTAACTATACTACCCACAATATTTGCATATTTGAAATGTTAACTCTGCTACCAATAATATTTGTATACTCGAAATGTTAACTGTACTACCCGCACTATTCCAATACCTGAAATGTTAACTGGTGTACACCAGGTATGTTTAAAATAGAAGTCAAATGTGTATATGGCACAATATACCTGTTTCAATTCCATTGAGAAAATGGTGGGGCCGTCGTGCAGTGAATAGTTACAGTTGCCTGTCATTAGCAATTCTTGTTGCATTGGCGTGGTCAGCCAGTGTCGTGTTAATGTTTCTTGGATTGTTTCATCGAGTTAGTGGTCTTCCTCGCGGCTTACAGCCCGATTTCGGCGCTTGTACGCATGCATGGCTAGTAGGTCCTAATACCAAGATGTGTAACAGTATATTCTTGTGATGAAAAGGGAAGTGTTACCGTATATTTACTTTTGAATGAAGATAAAGTACATTACTTTTGAATGAATGTGTACTTTTGAATGAAGAGGAACAGTATTATTATTGTTGCGTTCCGAACCCTGGGTTCTGTGTTTGATCAACAATGACTGCTAACGTAGATCTCTACTTGGTTTTAATAAGTGCTTATCGATGAACACAGAGGCACTTCTTAATGCATAATCAGAATGTCGTTTAATATAATTTCAAACCAATGACACAAATCAATATTAAACTCTGGAGTAATTAATATCTCCGCGACGTATGATACATCACCAATACAAAATGCTAAGGTTTCACGAACTACTCTAGCACATCCAGGAATTATAGGCACATTAATATATAAGCTTAATGAGATTATAGACTATCTCATTATTCTACTATTAATCTCACTTTTGCTCGACTATCTTTCTTTCTATTTCAAGTTGGACCGACCTTCTAACAAGACTGCAGCTCTCTGCCTGTCTGTTGCCAAACTAACTAGGACTTGTCTCTCCGGGGAGACAAGTGCTCTGTCGACTGTCTCCACACGCGTCCGGGGGGACTCTGTATGATCCTGTCGACTCCTGGGACTCCGTGGGACACTCTCTGTCTGTGACCGACTCGGGGCTCTGCTTTTCTGTCTGCCGGTGAGGCCCTCAACCACACCCCTCGTATACTCCCCACCTATCCACTCTCTTCTCGTCCGCACGTCACTGCTTCTGACTCCGCCTCTACATTCTCACCTGTCAAACTCCTGTACGCGTTTATTAGAACATGCGTAACGTTTGATGTCCCTCTCTGGTCGGAGGCTATGCCCTTGGCGTTACGCACTTAATACTCTTGCCACTTCCATCTTCCATTGTCTGGTCGTTTCAAGTATTCGCGAGTTCAGACGGCTTGTGTGAGTTTGTAGACTCTTGTCTGAACCTCGTCCAAACATCTCATTGTCCTTTCTGGGGTGTGGTGTAATGGCGTCGTCTGCCACCTGCGATCGAGTGCGTGGATGCATCTTTCTGATAATTACTTTTGCCCTTGGGCCAACCGTGTAAGCTTGTCTCAGACTTTCTGTCTGACATCTGCGCGACAACTCGTCTGCAATTTAAGGTATCTGTATCAACATTTTCACAGGAGCAAAACATTCGATGTGTTGCATTTCCCCAGTTCATCTCTTGCTAACCGTGAAGGGTTCTCACTTCTTACTGTGAAACCCCCTGCCTGCGAAGGGTTCTGCAACCAGATACTATCACAGATGTAGACCAATCACTTATTTTGTTGTCTCTGGATGTACTCTAAACTTGAGACGTTCTGTGTTTTTTTCCCTTCATATCTTCATTTCTCTGACGATTTCTTCAGTTACAATTTTAGCTTTTCTCATATCCATCTCATATCAAACACCGTGATCTTCTCTGCAAGTGACATTTTTCAATGACCGTTTTTGGTATTGGTGACGATCACTATCGAGGAGAGTTTCTCCTGTGTGTGCCGAAATGCCATATATGGCATCAACTGCAAGTGCTGCAACATGACGTACACAGGTGAGACTGGTGGGAGGCCTGTTGACCTGTTTTGCGAACACTTACACAACATCAGACATTATTCGGGCTATAGTGTCGACGTTCACTATAATAGCACTGGCCATCAGTTCGCTTTGGATATTCAGGTGACGGCCATCAAAGCATGCTTCTGTGATGACCGGACCCGCCTGGCGCGTGAGACCCGCTTTATATATATATATATATATATATATATATATATATATATATATATATATATATATATATATATATATATATATATATATATGTATTTGTCACTCTGAATTCTTTAGGAATTAATTATCATTTGACATACCCATGTGATCCGTCATTCCTCTGCCACGTTTCACATGTGTTTTGGGTTTTTTTATTGGTTTGTTGTCATATCTCTACATGTGAACGCAAGTTGTATCGTCCGTACTTGTCATTTTTGATGATGTATAAGTGTATATTATCCAATATAAAGACATTTCGGTCGGAACGTCGCTTTGTATGTGTGACTATTTGTGTCTACTATTATTAGCAGAACTGCATTACCTTGTTTTACACTTTACCTGTTGGATTTCAGTGTTTGCGCTGAGAGTACGTATTCTTTGTTCTCAACTAACGCCGGTTTTGTATTATAGCAGGGCAATGGTTCTACATAATCGTTAGTAGGATGTTGCCCAGATAACGGATGTGGATTGCACCTCCTTTTCTTTGTGTACGCATCTGTCATCAACGATATTTTCTCCAATGGGTTTGTTTATATCTGTATGATGTAAATGCAAATGTGTGTGTGTGTGTGTGTCTGTGAAGATACACGTATATTATATTATATCTACTATAGAAAGTCATTGGTGTCTACGTGAGACATACTTGTTTTACAATACTCTATACATTATTACATATACTATTTTTTGCACATATCTAATGTTATAAAACAGAATCAGATGTGCTCGCAAGCAATGATCATTATCATCTTCAAACACATAAACCTTCTGAATGGTACGGATGTCACTGTGGAAGCACAAGCACAAAGATCTTAAGATGTCCCTGTTTAGTCGGTTCTTTGTTTAAGACTGCAGATTAGAAATCATGTACATTTCTCTTTTTTTGTTTAATAGGCTAGGTAAGTGTTTTAGTAACCTGTTTACCTCATTTTGCGTTACTATTTGTTCATTAGGTTACTGCGGCACCATCCACTTTGTCGGACACCCTCTGACCATTTGGTTATTTATATAAGCTTTCATTGACTAGGAATATGCGATATTACAACTTTTCACATTAATTGATCGTCAGCAAAGAGTAATTCAGTTAGGTCATATTGGTGGCAATTTTCATTTAGGTCTGGTGGTATTTTTTATCTTTCTGTGTCCATATAAGTTTGCCATGCGATGTATTATTTCCAGAACGTTGTCTTCTAAATGATCTGTCTGAATCCCCTTCTGTCTTGGGCGATGCGACTTGCATTTTCCAACGATGTATTCATGTTATCTTTAATGTCGTCAGTCCATCGTCTTCTTGATCGCCTCTTTCTCATCTTCCCAGGTATTCTTCCCTCCATTGTGTGTCTTTCTTAACAGCTGTGTCTCTTTACATAAACCGTCATGCATAGTTTTATTTTTTGCTTTTGAGTTTAGTAACCAATATTATTGAATCATCATTGAGATTTTAATATTTGAGTCTCTCTTTTTTACTTCTATGATATTCTAAGTATATATCTATAGCATTTCATATCAAAGTCGTTGATCTGTCATGTCGCTGACGTAATTAGGGACCATGCTTTACAGCCGTATGTAGCAACCGGAAATAATAAAAGTTCGTATCAGTAACAATTTCGTTTCTATTTGTTTGTATATTTTTCAATATGTTTTTCAACCTTGTTATTTTACAATACGGCATTGCCAATCTGTTGCCGTATATATAATAAACAATAATGATGATTAGACACATACCCCTGTGCAATCACTGATTTAATGAAAACCACTACGTAAGTCCTGCATATGTTCAAACTGCACAATCACTAACTTCGTACATGGCTCTTACGCAGTCTAATAACGGTCTTCTTTATATCATACCTTTCCAGAATATTCTAGTGTAATTATGTATTTATTCTATGGAAAGCGTTCTCTTGCTATATACTCACAATATACATTTGTTATTTGTATTATATTGTATGCTCACTAATTTGTCATAGCGAAAATATTGTATTGTTCATGATCTTTCTTGTCTTAACGCCAACTGTTCCGGACTAAGTACAAGATGCCATATCATGTTTTTTTTCAAGAATCTAAGCGAATATTTTACCGATATGACTAAACATGGAGATAGCTATGTATATTACACAATCTCGCATGTTTCATTTTAATAATGATAGTCATACAATAAATATACAAGTATAGCATAGTGTTTTATAGAGATGTTGGGTACAGTATAAGTAGACGTAACAACATTGTAGATACAGTATAAGTAGACGTCACGACATTGTAGATACAGTAGAAGTAGACGTCACATAGTTGTAGGTACAGTACACGTAGACGTCACAACATGGTTGGTACAGTACACGTAGACGTCACAACACGATGGGTCAATACAATGGTGAGTCTACAAAATGGTGGGTCAACAAATGTTGGGTGAATTTGATTTTTTTTGTTTTCGACCAGAGAAGGTCATGAATTGAATTCACTAAGTAATCGACTGCACGATTTCTCTATACTTCTCCGAAAGGTTGAGGATAGAGTTGTTTAAATGACGTTTCGTGGTAAAGACGTAATGTAATAAATCTAACATGCTAGCGGGTTACGTGTCTTACTACTGTTCTGTGTTAACAATATCGTTTGACAAGTTTTATTATTTCTTGAAATATAGACTGCGAGTTACATTATTATGGTCTGCGATGTGACACCATCTGCTCTGAACACTGCCTAAATAGAACATGCGAGACTTTATCTGGAAAGTGTCCTAAATGTAGGAAAGGTTTCTCAGGAGTAATGTGTCTTCAAGGTAAGCCATTTTATCAGTTTATTGGTTGTGGAGCTAGAAATAGCAAATTTAAATGATAAATCGATTATGCAGATTGTTTTGTAACAGAATGCCGATAATTTACGTCAGACACAGATTTACTGCAATATTGGACAACCTCTCTTCTCCAGAGTATTTGTCTACTATCGAACGACAAGAGAAACAGCCATACTTAATTATGTCTAACATAATTATACATTATAAACCCACCGCCGCCCTTATTTTTTTGTTTCAAATAACAACAGAAAGAACCGAAGTAGTTTGCACATTAATGTTTTTTGAAATTTCCATTATTAAGTAGTTGTATGCAATCAGTTTTATTGACGTCAACTTTTGTCAAACCACGTCTTTCCATTTGGCAACACGTGCCAACCTTTCCAAATGCCCCATAACATCACCCCTCACCATCTAATTGATGATGTATTTTTATTGCCATACCGTTGCAATTTTTTTAAGTTGGAAATATCTTTGGAATTAAAACCACAAACATTTAACACTCTAATGTAATGATGATTTATACTTTGAAATTGTTGGTGTTAAATGTTTGTGGTTCTCAGTACATGTGCATACATCTACATTGTGTGTGTGTGTGTGTGTGTGTTACTGTTGTTTTTGTATATGTGTTGTTTTGCCAGTTCATATTCATAGCACATTACAAGACATGACACGTATTGAGGACATTACTTGTGGGTAAAATAAATGGGAAGCGAGCAAGAGTTAGGCATATATACAAATGGAAGAGCAATACTACACGATGGACATATTACATTCTTGCAGAGTGCAAAGCCAAGACAAGACACAATGGATGCTGGAGATCCGTTGCAGCCAATATTCGTAGCGGAGACGGCACTTGATGCTGGTAATGAATAAGGCATTGAATATATAAAAAACTAAAAGTCTGGACTAAATGAGTATATTATGTTAGGGATTAGGTGTGGTCGGAGAGGGAATACTTGTCGACTCTTCTTCTTCTTCTTCTTCAGTGTTCATTTTCAAACTCCCACTGGATATATCTTGTAGCAGGACAATGGTCCAACTATATTTCCAGCAGGATGTAGTCCAGAAAATGGAAATGCGTTGTGTCACCGTTTTATTAGCGCCAATAGCCCGACACATCCGTCGTCGGCGGGATGTCGACTCAATTTGAGAGACGAGTGTCTGTCATCCCAGTGTACCTGGTTCACATTCCGGTTGTTGTAGTATGATGTTTTACTGTTTAGTGTGATGGCTGGTGAAGGCGATCACTGATATAAATGCATTTATGTCACAGTCACAAAACATGCCAATAAATGTAAGACAATGTGTCTAATAAAATCTAACAGCAGAAACAAATACAAACACAAATACAAATACAAATCAGACGATGAATGGGTGGGTTCTAATATATTGGCGCAGTGACGCTGGTTTTGTAGGGGCCAATATACAGTGACAGTGGCGCTGGTTGTGTAGGTGTCAATAAACAGTGACAGTGGCGCTGGTTGTTTAGTTGCCAATATATGTATAATTATTTATGATATATAGTCTTTGCGTATCTCTCGCTGTTTTTGCTTTATAAATATTTAATTATGTTCTATTCGTGTCTGTAATATATTTTTGTAATCGTGTCATCCAGTTTTGATGTTTAAATTCACGAGTATCATGTTGTTGTTGTTGCTGTCGATATACAAATGCTGATGAGTAATTCTACTCGTGCCAGCAAATTGCCGTTCATTCAAAGGTGCATGCCTTCTGAAGTTGACATAGTGATCCATTCAGTAAGTTAGTGAATTTTAATGTTGTCAACGTTTGTTTCAGGAAGTTGAAACGTAAGGTCAGTAAATAAGCATGTGTTGCACAGTTTCATTGGGGGGGGGGGGGGTAAGTTATGTGCCCACACATAGGTAACTGATAGGATTTGACACAGTTTGAAAACTATCGATCCTTCATATCATTTTCGAAACTGAAAGATACGGTTTTGGTTTCTCCTGCAGAATGTGTTTATTGTCCTTTGACTGTGTCACTTTACTAAATCAATTTCGACTATTTAGCTCATTTCCCCTTATTTAAAGCCATATTTACCCGATGTTTTTCCTGATAATCTGACTGCTCCATATTACAATTTCTTGGCATGTGCAGTTTTCAGGCACCCCTTTTTGCAAAACTGCAGGCGACTTCTTTCCCTGTTAAAGCCGTATATCCAGGGATCCATTACATGGTTGCATTTATTGGATATTCGGATATAAAAATATGCGACTCTCTTTGCTATGTCCAGTATACCTATATTTTCACACGGGATATGTGTAAGCAATTCTTAAACTGACACACAGTCTGTACGAATGACAATGTCTGATGATTTTTGTTCCATGATCTTTAACATTTGATGCATTATATGATTGGTTTGTCTTAGGGACATCAGCATTTGCTTTGGAATTTGAGCAATTGTCACCTCTAGGGCCACATAACTTGTATACTGATGCATAAGAGTATTGTATATTATTTCATATAACTTCAAAAAGGTGGCGTTCCATCATTGGCTGTTTTATCTAGTAATTTATTTTCTACAGATGGTTGGTGCACGTTTCTTCAAAGTGGTTGGACCTGATATTTATTTTGTAGTTCTCTCTCTTGCGGTATATATATATATATATATATATATATATATATATATATATATATATATATATATATATATATATATATATATGTATGGATAAATCCGGTATAGGTAGTTGTGTTATTCGTTACGTTCATTTGAAAGTGTCGATAAGTAGTCTGTTTGGATGACCATTCCTTTTTCTCTTGTACATTTATACCGTCAGTATTATTTCTGTCTGATTTCCAACAGTTCTAATTGTACAGTTATCTCAAATACTGATGTAGGTGCTGATCCCCCACAATCTACTCTCAGAGTGTGTATCCGCAAATTGATCCCTCCACAATCTACTCTCAGAGTGTGTATCCGCAAACTGATCCCTCCACAATCTACTCTCAGAGTGTGTATCCGCAAATTGATCCCTCCACAATCTACTCTCAGAGTGTGTATCCACAAACTATTCAGAGATGGGCTAGTAGTGTTGCTCATATAAAACAAAAAATAGATGCCACTGTAAATATATATGGGATGTGGAAAGATGACACTATAAACATAGATGGGATGTGGAAAGATGACACTGTAAACATAGATGGGATGTGGAAAGTACTCGCCAAATTTGACTGTCGCTCAAAATTGATCAGCATAGTGCGACAGTTCCATGACGGCATGATTGCCGGTGATCTCAGTGATGGAGTGTCATCAACAGTTTTTTCCTGTAGCAAATGGTGTCACACAAAGATGTGTTATAGCTCCAACACTGTTCAGTTTGTTATGTGTTCTACCATGCTAGCAGACACACTAATGGAAAATGGCGTAACAAGAATACAAATAACATTCAGAAAAAAATGTTCATCATTCGGCGAGTGTGAACATGTGTGAAATAGAAATGATAACTGCCGCCAAATTCATAGTTTAACAGGGTCAATATAACGTAATACTGCTGTTATACGAAAATAACAACCAATAGTAGTTTACGTGGAACAATGGATTTTAGAAGTTCCACTTGAACACAATAAATTAACTATCACTATGGGGTTATGAGCGTAAACACGAAAATAATACAAATGTCACAACATAAGACATTGTAAACGTTTCGATTGTTCTGACTTTCTCCAAAATATATAACGGAGTGAAAATATAACAATGAAAACAGTAAAAAATAATGTTACCAACACAAATGCACTAGATACACTACTGGAATGCACACAATATGATGTTCAAGGTGATAATGCTGTTTGTGAAACATGTTGTCATGGAAGCGAGTTTTGTTGACAATTGGACGGCATATCAGAAACTTTATAACAATTATTATCAAATACAAAATGGACAACAATACAATAAGGATACGACGAACACACATTCAATCAAATAATAAAATAATGTTCGGTGTTACGTTCAAAAGACTTGAAGGTACCGAATTTAAACAAAATGCAATTTTCAAGAGTGTACCTAGATATGACGTCCGGTGGTGCAACATATGAGGGCAGTGATCTGGCGAAGGCGTCATGATGACCAAACACTTTGAAATGATTGGCAACTGGAGTAGTTTCTCTGACTTGTATGCCATTGTATATACCTACAGAAGCGATCCCCTCAATGGACAGATCATTTCACCTTTATACGTAGGTGCACATTTACAATTGATAACATGAACGGCATTACGAGACTCACATAGTTAGTTAATTTTCGGATCATCATCACTGTAAACTGGACACGTCCATTGTTGATTCGATCTCTTCCTCAGTGTATCCGCGATTACACTTCTGCTGACAGTACCGGTCATATGCTGGTTGACCATCATTTTTCTACGCCCTCCAAAATGTTCATATCGGGCAACGTCACATTTCACACGCTGATCTTTAATCATGGAAATTAAAAAGGACTCATAATCCACACTAGTCTTAATGTAACAGTGTACACAATTTAACATATATTTTACACTTCCAATCACAACACTGCTCGAATATAATTCTTGAATAATTTCTGAATTTCTCCTTTCCTCTGATCGCTACTTGGTCATCGTTCTCTGATATTACCTCGTTTAAAGTGTAAACTATACTCTTGTGACTAGGCATTTGGTCAGTATATGTGATCAGTACTTCTTTTGTTGGAGGTTGATTATTGCTGAATTTTTAATTGATCGCTATTTACCTACTTGGAGCCGCATCCCAGAAATAGTGTAACTGAATTAGTTTCTAGAAATGCTATTATATTTATATATTTTTATCATGACGACATGCATTATCATGATTTTACCTAAGACATGTATATAATGACTGTTTGAAAATTATTTATCTTCTCAGGATTGTGCAATATAAATTTGTTTATTTTATTTTTTTATTTCGGTAAAACATTTTGTTTGCTTTTCCCTACAAATGGGGAGGAGAAGGAGCCAGTATAGAGAAGATTATCAGAGATAAACAGTTATGTCACACAAATGATAAGGAGACATACAAAGTGCATAGAAAATAGCACTAGCAAGAAAGGTTCTCGCGAGGCAAAACACTAGTTAGTTTTCAGAAAAATATTAGGTGGCATACTTTAATAGGCCAGACTAAAATCACAGGATATGAACATTATAATAAATTACTAGGGGAACTGTACGTAAGGATTCAATTGATCTAGGCGGTGGTCTCACGGAAAATATAAACCTGGAGACAATTACTTGGTCGAAATCGAGAAACTGTTAAAATGAGCCCTGGAACAGAGATGGCCAGGTATTTCCAAAAGTAGCAGTTGGGACAACGAATGAATGTGAGTATCTCTGAGTTAAGTGTAACAATTACTTAGAAGTTTAGCAAGTATGCCTGGACAAAATTTTAGGTGGATTAAATAAACCGATTGAAAGGAAGATTGGTCCGCTCTTGTCGTTTGATCTAATAAGTGCATAACGGATACATAGAATTGGAGTATGATGGATTTGAAAATGGGTGACAGTTAGTGAAACATTGGGATTTTATGATAGAACAGAAGGGGTGGTTCCCATGTTAGTTGACATTGGCATATCATTGGTATGGAAGAGGATAGCTGATTCTTCAAGCAGACGAATGAAAGACTATGTCTCAAGAAGATAGTGTCGAATCTATCTACACATGATAGAAAGTAAGAGTGGCCATATTCCCATATAAAATATGATGTATTTGTATGATTGACGAGGATTCGAGTAGAGATGGGCAGTGGAGTGGGAGATCATTACCGAGTAGGACATTTCTTTTCATTTGCTGTCGGTTAGGTATTCGATATTCGTTAGCTGATCCCAGTTGGGGATCCTTTTCGGTAGCTCATTCCAAGTGGGGAGAGGATCATTGAGTGATTGGCTGGATTACGGCTGAGATTGAGTTCTTAGCTGCCGACTGAGGTAGCTATTTCGTCTGGGCTTGCTCACTTTAAGAGCATGAAGGGATTCCTTGGACTAGATTGTAGAAGAGTCTAGCATTCCCCTCATGTGCTGAACTGAGGAATTCGAACCTATAGGGAAGTAGTTAGTTCAAGAGTGATTCTAGACTTGCGTGTTTAATATCTGTAGTTGAAGATTATTGTTGATGGTTTCAAGATGATATTGATGACTATTTGAAAGTTATATTGATGCCAAATTGATACCATGGTGTTCATATGAAGATTACATCCATGCAGAATTTTAGAATTCCATGACTTAGTGTTTGTACTCTTGCACTTCTTTATCCAATGCTGTTTGGACACCATTGAGGACAGAGCAATCGGTTTAATGACTCCGGTAAGACATCACTGGCTCACTTCAAAATAGACACATATTAATGAAATAATCTTACCCAAGACACATCCTACCTGCGATAATACAAGAATGGGGCAGCAGCAGCAGAGTAAATCAGACGCACTGATGTGCAAAAACAAAACGTACTAGACGAAAGATAAGAGCTGCTCAATGGCCCAGATACTCCACCCACACATGTCCAGATTGTGGTAGAGAATCGCTAGCAAGCATATAACGTAGTAGTCACATTCTGTCACTCCGCAGACATCACTATCTTCATCATTCAAGTGGAGATGAATGGCCATTATCAAAATGACGGACAAACATCATATAGAGCACATAATAAAAATTATTCCTCCGTGAGCAAGAATAAACAACAAATATGCAGTTTACCGTGAACCACTTTTGGAAGTGATAAAACGGAGTATGTTTGTTTGGACATCACGATGTGGCGCACATTCTAAAATTATTGTACAGGTCACTGTTAAAGGTGAAAGTGGAGATGCTGGATATCAAATCTGAATTGTTGACTCTTGGGATGGTCTGGGCTGGATTTGTCTACACGCCCGAGATAACCGACGATACATATATTGGAGGAAGAGTTTTATTCTGTATTTACGTCTCCAGTGTGGCAACCCTGATTGTAAATCCGTGTCATTATTATGATTATTTTTATTATTAGTGTTATTAATTGTATAACTATTATTATTATATATTTAATTCAATGACTCGTATTTGTACATGTATGAATAAGGTGTGCAGTTACTTACTTGTGAAATCAATATTATATACGTGAGAGCGTGCGACTGATTGTCTAAGTAAACTGATGCCAATTTGTATCTGATTCACAGCTCTGGAGAAACCATCTCCATGGATTGCACCAATGACATTCATGCCATTTTTAATATTGCTTTTCTTTTGCTTGCCTGGGGGACACGACGATGACGAAACGGATGAGGACATTGACAACATATCGTCTTCATCAAGTGACGTCAGTGCTCACATTATGCTAGATAAATTTATGTACAAATTCGTTACAATTTCCAAAGAAGACTACCATGTAAACGTCGATGACCAGTAGCCAGACAAGATAAAGCGAAATGGTTTCCATAGATGTACGTGTACTAGTAATTCTGGATATTACACGATCATACAGTGTTGCCACTGTGTTAACTCTACATGATTTTACTTCCATGATATAGTTTACTACTATAAAAATAATATTATTATATGTAGACGGGTTCTTGTACGCATGCGTACATCTAATAACACAGTATAATAGAGTTAACTACTTCTGGTTAATGGTTTGTGATGGCGGTTGGTTTCCTGCTCACCCAAATGGAAGTTAGTTTAGTATTTCTTTGTTTTCTAAATGGAATATGCGATTTCTTTTCTGAATGGGATAAATTAGAGTACGGTTTAAATATGCACAGACACTGAAACATCATTGTGACAGGTCTAGCAAACATTCAGTGCAGAACTAAAGCTTTCGTATGAAACACAGAGATTTCTCATAGACCACATATTAATGTGACAGAAAAGGGTGTGAAGGAAAATCTGAGTCACACTATCTGTGACAGTAAACTAAACTCTGCTTTCTGCGTCACGTAGGGAACTTGCTGGAATACTGGGGCCTTGCCAAGCCTAGTACATGTAGTTGACCGGTGAACTACTGCAACTAAATAGTTCTCTCGTGACATACGTATAATTTCATTCAAAACAGGAAACCAAGTCTCAGAGTATATTTGTAGGATTTTCTTCTCGAGCTATAGCCAACACAGTTTATTAATCAACAACAAGGAAAATAGTTACCAGCAATCTGGATCATATCAGCCTGATCTAGCGAATATATAAACACATGAAATAATGGGGATTATATCTGACTCTTATCTAGCAAATATGTCCCTTAAACACATGAAATCCCGGGGATTATTTCTGACTTATCTAGCAAATATGTCATGTAAACACATGAAAGCACAGAGACGTCAATTGTCTCTCGAGGACATTTGCTATCTGACTCTGATATAGCAAATGTGTCCTTTAAACACATGAAGTCACAGAGACGTTAATTGTATCTCGTATCCTACGCAAACTTGTTATCTGACTCCCGTGGTAGTTATACTACTTCCACGAACTCTGAGTTCTAATCCTAAAACTAACTTGCTTGTTCGGACTCCTCGAACTGAATGATTCTCTAGTCTACCTGGGAACTCAAAACTGAAACTTCTTGACTCTAGTCCTCCGGGGGATTATGTCTGAAGTCCACATTAAGTCCAACTCCAGTACACTCCACTCAAGTCACAGTCCAGTGAAGTCCAGTATCTTGTTGTTTCTTAGTTGGTGGATTTGTCTGTCTACAGCCAAACAGGCCCCTTTCAACCGTGGAATGGTTTAGTTATATCGGGGCGTATATTGTGGCCCAATGGCCTGGGTAGTCCTGTTAGGGAATGATGATTTGACCTGGGGACTGGTCTGCGTGTCCTTAAAAGGACAAACACATTTTGGGCGATTGGGATGTAGTCCTAAGAAGGACTTGTTTTTTTTTTACTTGTGCTTTTGATGTTAGTCTCGCTGGTCTTTGTTCTCCACCTAGAAATAGATGATTGTGGGTCTTTTGTTGGCATTCAAAGGTTTGGTTGGTCTTGTAGACTCTGTGGAGGAATTCTGTTTTTTAATATACATATGTACATGCATCCATATACTTAACATATGAAAATGCACATGCACCTATATACATGAAAAAATACACATGCACCCATATTCCCTACATATGAAAAAATACACATGTTCCCATATACCTTACATATGCAAAAGAATACACATGCACCCATATACTTCACATATGGAAAAACACACATGCGTCCATAAACTTTACATATGAAAAAATACACATGCATCCATAAACTTTACACATGAAAAAATAAACATTCACCCATATACTTTACATGTTATAAGTACAAATTCATTACCTATCATTAATACCCATTCACCCAAATATTTTACACAAACATATCGTAAATAAGCATACACACTTGTGCTTTACATTTCATATACTCATGTATCCACATATTTTACATAACATAAATATCCATGCACTCAGATGTTTTACATACCCTTACATACTTATACAGTTGCGTATCTCCATAGTATGCATCTGTATATACAGTATACTGGTATTATTGGCCTTTCATACTTCATTCTCAAGATAATACCAGTATTTTGGACCTCCCCCCTCCCTTGTCTAAATTATACTTGATGTTTTTGTTTTATTCAGTCTGTTGGTTGAGCTTTCTTACCATTAGTGAGTGTTATCTGATGGTGTAATTTTTAATGTTATGGTGTTGTATGAGAATTCCTCGCTCTTGCACTCTTGTTTTTATTAGATTATATATCTGAACTAGGTGGTTATATGTCGTCTGTATTTTGAGGGTGTGGTCGTTTTATTCGTGTCCTGTCTGTTGTCTTATGTGTATCTTTATTTTTTCCTGTCTGGTTCTGGTCTTGTGGTTATGAAAGCAGTGATTTGAGTGTGGTGGTGGAATGAAACTCATTTTGGTTGTAAGGTTGTGTTTTGTTGATTGGATTGTGTATTTTTATTGATTGACTGGTCTGGTACTGTGAAACTCTCGTCGTGCACCAATTGTGGTTGTTTGTGAGGGGTTCGGGCTAGTTTTGCGTGAAATGTGTTGTGCTGAAACTCAATAGCGCTGTCAAGGTGGTGTTTATTGTTTGGACTGTGTATGATTTTTGATTGATTGGTCTGGTACTGTGAAACTCTGGTCGTGCTCAATGTTTGTTTGTTTGTGAGGGGTTGGGGCTAGTTTTGCGTGAAATGTGATGTGCTGAACTCAATAGCACTGGCAAGGTGATGTTCATTGTTTGAAGTGCGTATGTTTATTGGTTCATTGGTCTGAACTGTTTGGCGGTGAAACTCTGGCTATGCACAAGATTTATTTTTTAGTGCGGGGTGGGTTTGTGTGACTTGTTAAACCTCAATTGTACTACAATTTGGTTGCCCAACCATGTTGTTAATAAGTGGGCGGGGTTTGTTTTGTTTGGGCTGTCGTGTTGAAACTTATTTGAACAGCTCTGTAGTTATTATTGGGGGGTTGGGAATGCTTGTAACTTGTTGAAACTCATGTTCGCCCAATCGTGAGGCTGTCACGGGTGATGTTATTGACTCTAGTAAAAACGTTTTACGTGCACGATTTTGTGGATGCAGGCTGTTGTGTATTTGTTTGTGGGATTATTCTGAACTGGTATGTGTTTGTTAGTGTATGGTTCTTTATGTGTTCCGTGCACGTGACTAATTGTTTGAATAGGTAACTGTTGTCTTGTTTACGTAAGCCGTCAATCTAGTTGGCAGGTTTATTATGGGAGTCCTTTCACTTCTTGTTTGTTTTGTTGGTCGTCATTGTGCCCTCGCAAGGAGCTCTCATGTGTTGTTTCTTTTTAATTGGTATCTATAGTGTTTTTGTTCGTGTCAGATTATCCTGTATCGCTATTTCCAGATAGTAGTTTTCATTTATCAATTTCGTTTCTTATTATATTCATTCCTTGGTTCGAGATATATATTGTTTGACTATTTTCTTTGAATCTACGTCCACTTTGTGGCCTGGTGTGTTCACTATGTTGCACTCTATATTGTTGTTTTTGAAAAAAAATCTAGCATCGCCGTTCTTTGTTGTCGGTATTTGTAGTAGTCTAGGAGGTAGTGTTCTATCGAGTTTGCCTCGCAACACTCCTAGCATATTGGTTCAGTTATTTTGAACGCTGCAACTCCTAGTCTGAGCTTTAGGTATTTCCTATTGTTAGGTAGTTTCCGCTCGTCCCGTATTTTAGTTTTTCTTGTAGGAGCTTTTAGGAAGGAGAAGGCATGTCTACCCTTGGGGCTGCTGGACCATTTAAGTGTCCATTCTTTTTTGATTTCCTTTCTAATAAACGATTTTATTTCGAACAGTGAATGCATTAGCTTTTCTGGTTGTGTTAATGCCCTTCCTGCGTTAGCCTCGATATCGGCCAACTCGTTCCCTGCTATACCCACATGCGCTGGAATCCACATAATTGTCAGGTGTTTTGCTTTTTTGTGTCAGGATGTGTGTATGCGTAGAATGTCTTCTACCAGGTCTTGCCATTCACTTTCTTTCTTGAGTTGAAGCGCTTGTACTGAAGATAGGGGTCCGTTAGGATCGTGGTATGCTCCGGTGGGTTCTCTCCTATCAGCTCTAGTGCTTTCAGTATGGCTGTAAGTTCAGCAGAAAATATTGTAATGTTGTTAGGGAGTCTATATGCCCTTTTAATTCTTCTCTCTGGGATTACGCTTCCTGCCCCCGTCGTTCCATTATCCCACTTTGAACAATATGTGTATATTTTGAGATGGTTGTGCGTGTGTGGTAGTTAATGGGCTTGATAGTCCTATTCTGAACTATAATTTTCTAGATTTTTTGGCAGTGCTTCCGTTAATAGTGTATCTATTGTTGGTCGCACAAGTTCCCATGGAGGACAATCCGCCTTGTGGTTTTGCCTAGTTGTTACCAGGTCCTAGATATCTGTATGTTGTAGTTTTTCCAGGTTTGTACGCCATCCAGCTGGGTATCTAGGCTTTGTAATCTTGTAATTACCCTCCTCTACGTCTTCATAGAAAGATTTGTAGACTGGGTGTGTGCTGGGTAAGTCCAGTATCATACAGATACATCCTATTTTATCTGGCCAATATAGCTCATCCCACTAGCTATCATCCATTTGAAACACAGTCTCAAATTGGCCAGTTTTCAGCGTATACGCTAAAGTCTGCGATACACAATATGTCAGACTGTCGACTACGCTCCTGGTTGTGGCGTGAGATTTAGGTCACTCCAATTGTATATGACCGTACTTAACAAGGGTCATACTTGATCACTATTTTATGTTCAATTTCGTACTAATGTCTAGATCCTTTAATAGCTACACTTGACGCAAAGACATACCCATTCATATCTTTTTAAATTGTCTTCCTATGAAAAGCTTGGCCGTCGTTTCCGGCTCCATCAAGTCTCGATTACGGCAGTGCTAGTAAGTTTTTTACGGCAGTCCTCCGGCTAAGTTTTTCGTGAGACTGCCGACAGCTCAATCGGAGCGTTGCGTAACGTGAGTAGTTGTATGTAGCGCGGTCTATGATGTATATTTTCCTGCCGCAAAGAATATATAAGGATTAATCTGGCGCAAAGACATATAATAAATATTACTTCTAGGAAAAGGACCACTTGACTAATCTTTTCTGTGGTTTTCTTGAGGTATTTTTTTTTTAAAAACTCGAGTTTTTAAATTTTAATTCTGGGTTTTCTGGTTAAAATTGTTTATTTTCAATTTTACTTATTATTTATTGTTTATTTGTTGGTTTTTTCTTGTTGTTTGTTATGTCTTGTTTATTTTTTGGAGTTGTTGCTACATGCCTAAGTTTTAACAGAATTACCACCCCTCGGGTTGTCCCGAGTTATCTGCCTCTATGGAGTTAGAACGCGTCTGAACTTAGTTCGCGACCAGGCTGACCTTACGGGTGTTATGACACATTCCTGAACCGGTTCAGAGTTTGAGCACTAGGTAAACCTTCCGCGAACAAATACTATTTTTATCGACGGACGTTTTTTCCGGCTGTATCACTACGCCAGCTAGAACTAGGGCGGCAAGATGCGCAACAGTTACGATACAAATCTTCTTATTTTAATGTAGCAACAGGGTTCATATTACATATTTGCATGTGACACACTGTATATTTTTCACGGTTTAAAACTAAGCAAGCCGCTTTTAAACGGTTCCATGTGACACACTTCATATTTATCTCTATTCACAACTAGGCAACACGCCTTTCAAACATTTTGTTATGGTTATAGACATTGGATGGTGGTTTTCTAGACTTAGGAACATTTGTCTTGTTTGTTTAGAAAACCACCACCCAATATCTGTGACCATAAAAAATGTGTTAAAGTTGGGCTACCTAGTTGTGAATTGTGCTAATTATGAAGTTTATCACATGGAACATTTTTTTTTAAATCGGCCTGCTTAGTTTTAAAACGTGAATAATATACAGTGCGTCACATGCAAATATGTAATATGAACCCTGTTGTTACATAAAATTGGAACATTTGTCTTGTAAGTCTAGAAAACCACCACTCAATATCTGTGACCAGAACACAATGTTTTAAAGGCGAGTTGCCTAGGTGCGAAAAGATATAAATATGAAGTTTATCATAAGGAATCGTTTTAATAGCGGCGTGCTTCGTTATAAAAAGTGAAAAATATACAGTTTGTCATATGCAAATATGTAATTTGACTACTGTTGTTAACATACAAATAGGAACATGTGTCTTGTAAGTCTAGAAAACCACCATACAATGTCTGTGACTATAACAAAATGTGTGAAAGGCGTGTTGCCTAGTTGTGAATAGAGCTAAATATGAAGTGTGTTACATGGAACCGTTTTAAAAGCGGCCTGCTTCGTTTTAAAACGTGAAAAATATACAGTGTGTCATTTGCACATGTGTAATATGAACCCTGTTGTTACATAAAAATAAGAAGATTTGGCTTATAAGTCTAGAAAACCACCATACAATGTCTGTGACTATAACAAAATGTTTGAAAGGCGTGTTGCCTAGTTGTGAATAGAGCTAAATATGAAGTGTGTCACATGGAACCGTTTTAAAAGCGGCCTGCTTCGTTTTAAAACGTGAAAAATATACTGTGTGTCACATGCAAATGTGTAATATGAACCCTGTTGTTACATAAAAATAAGAAGATTTGGGTTATAAGTCTAGAAAACCACCATCCAATGTCTGTAACCATAACAAAATTTGTTAAAGGCAGTTTACCAATTTCTCAAAAGAGCTAAATAGGAAGTTTATCATTTTCAACCGTTTTAAAATCGGCTTGCTTAGTTTTAAAACGTGAAAAAATATACAGTTTCTCATATGCAAATATATAATATGAACACTTTTATTACATAAAACAAGGAACATTTGTCTTGTGTGTTTAGAAAACCACCACCCAATATCTGTGACAAAAACAAAATGTGTTAAAGATGAGTTACCTAGTTGTGAATTGTGCTAATTATGAAGTTGATCACATGGAACAGTTTTGAAAGCGGCTTGCTTAGTTTTTAAAACGTGAACAATATACAATTTGTCATATGCAACTATGTAATATGAACCCTGTTGTTACATAAAATAGGAAGTTTTGTCTTGTAGGTCTAGAAAACCACGAATCCATATCCACGACATAACAAATGTTTTTAAAGGCCGGTTGCCTAGGTGCGAAAAAAGATAAATAGGAAGTTTATCATACGGAATCGTTTCAATAGCGGCGTGCTTCGTTATTAAAAGTGAAAAATATACAGTTTGTCATATGCAAATATGTAATTTGAATACTGTTGTTAACATACATATAGGAACATGTGTCTTGTAAGTCTAGAAAACCACCATACAATGTCTGTGACTATAACAAAATGTGTGAAAGGCGTGTTGCCTATTTGTGAATAGAGCTAAATATGAAGTGTGTCACATGGAACCGTTTTAAAAGCGGCCTGCTTCGTTTTAAAACGTGAAAAATATACAGTGTGTCACATGCAAATGTGTAATATGAACCCTGTTGTTACATAAAATAAGAAAATTTGGCTTATAAGTCTAGAAAACCACCATCAAATGTCTGTAACCATAACAAAATGTGTTAAAGGCAGTTTACCAATTTCTCAAAAGAGCTAAATAGGAAGTTTATCATTTTCAACCGTTTTAATATCGGCTTGCTTAGTTTTAAAACATGAAAAATATACAGTTTCTGATATGCAACTATATAATATGAACACTTTTATTACATAAAACAAGGAACATTTGTCTTGTGTGTTTAGAAAACCACCACCCAATATCTGTGACCATAAGAAAATGTGTTAAAAATGGGTTACCTAGTTTTGAATTGTGCTAATTATGAAGTTGATCACATGGAACAGTTTTGAAAGCGGCTTGCTTAGTTATTAAAACGTGAGAAATATACAAATTGTCATATGCAACTATGTAATATGAACCCTGTTGTTCCATAAACATAGGAAGTTTTGTCTTGTAGGTCTAGAAAACCACCACTCAATATCTGTGACCATAACAAATGTTTTTAAAGGCCTTTGCCTAGTTGCGAAAAGAGATAAATATGAAGTTTATCATACGGAATCGTTTTAATAGCGGCGTTCTTCGTTTTATAAAGCGGAAAATATACAGTTTGACATATACAACTATGTAATATGAACCCTGTTTCTACATAAAAATAGGAAGTTTTGTCTTGTAAGTCTAGAAATCTACGACGGTGACCATAACAAATGTTTTTAAAGTCGGGTTGCCTAGGTGCGAAAAAAGATAAATATGAAGTTTATCATATGGAATCGTTTTAATAGCGGCGTGCTTCGTTTTAAAAAGTGAAAAATATACAGTTTGTCATATGCAAATATGTAATTTGACTACTGTTGTTAACATACAATTAAGAAGATTTGGCGTATAAGTCTAGAAAACCACCATCCAATGTCTATAACCATAACAAAATGTTTGAAAGGCGTGTTGCCTAGTTGTGAATAGAGCTAAATATGAAGTGTGTCACATGGAACCGTTTAAAAGCGGCTTGCTTAGTTTTAAACCGTGAAAAATATACAGTGTGTCACATGCAAATATGTAATATGAACCCTGTTGCTACATTAAAATAAGAAGATTTGTATCGTAACTGTTGCGCATCTGGCCGCCCTAGTTCTAGCTGGCGTAGTGATACAGCCGGAAAAAACGTCCGTCGATAAAAATAGTATTTGTTCGCGGAAGATTTACCTAGTGCTCAAACTCTGAACCGGTTCAGGAATGTGTCATAACACCCGTAAGGTCAGCCTGGTCGCGAACTAAGTTCAGACGCGTTCTAACTCCATAGAGGCAGATAACTCGGGACAACCCGAGGGGTGGTAATTCTGTTAAAACTTAGGCATGTAGCAACAACTCCAAAAAATAAACAAGACATAACAAACAACAAGAAAAAACCAACAAAAAACAATAAATAATAAGTAAAATTGAAAATAAACAATTTTAACCAGAAAACCCAGAATTAAAATTAAAAAACTCGAGTTTTTTTTTTTAAATACCTCAAGAAAACCACAGAAAAGATCAGTCAAGTGGTCCTTTTCCTAGAAGTAATATTTATTATATGTCTTTGCGCCATATTAATCCTTATATAATCTTTGCGGCAGGAAAATATACATCCTAGACCGCGCTACATACTACTAACGTGCTCCTGGTATTGTATCCAATGTTTGTATCGTGTGCTTTATAGTCTAGCTTACAGACTTGACGGACATTCAGGTGATGAATCGCCATGCCTGTGAGGCCTTTATACTTGACCATGGTTACCATTTCCTTCTATGTATAGACAGTTAGGTACGTCAGCTCTTACTTGTTGCCCAACATGCCTCTGGGAAGTATTTTCACGAGATGCTTTGACGCGTAATTGCTATTATATCAGGAGAGTACAGCAAAACTTCGTAGTTTAGATTATGGCCGTAGCTCTTACTCGCATATTTCCACAAACGGTATGGACTCATGGAACAGCGGAGCCCATGCTGTTACAATACATCCATCAACACGTTTTCAAGATTTTGCACTTTAAAATCGTCATTATATAGGCTCTCTATCCTCCCCACGTCTCGGAAAACTAGCAACCTTTCATATCGACTTTCATAACCCCAGAATTTTTTTTGGTTTTTGTAAATTATATTTTTTTTGACTCAAGGTAAATACATAATATTCATAGAAAGAGCTAATGTGCTCTAGAGCCCTTCGGTACAATCATGTCAATGAATGATACCAAGGAACACAATATAATAATACTGCTTTACAACACAACATACAATAGTTGCTTCTCATAAGCCCCATACGATTCAATGTGATTCTATTTCCGAAAACAAACTAGTGTTTTTCCTCACGACAACATTTTCTTCTAGTGCTATTATTTATGCACTTGTGTATATCCCCGTATCATGTGTGTGACATTGCTGTTTATCTGTGATAATCATCTCTATACTGGTTCCTTCTCCTCCCCATTTCTAGGGAAAATAACAAAATTTCTTACAGAAATCAAAATAAAATAAACATCGTTATCTCCCGCAATTACTGAGAAGAACATCTTTCAACAATCATACTAACATCTCTTAGCTACAATCATGATAATACATTACAACCTAAAATACATCATTCGCTTCTCATAAGCCACCGTGCAATACACTATGACTCTATTTGTGAAACCCAACTAGTGTTGGCCTCGCAAGAAACTTTTCTGCTAGTGCTATTATCCATGCACTTTGTATGTCTCCTTATCATATGTGTGACATATCTGTTTGTCTCTCTTAATTATCTCTATACTGGCTCTTCCTCTTCTTTCCATTTGTAGGGAAAATATAACACAATTTCTTATCTAAATTAAAATACAATAAACCAATTTCTTGCACAATCAACATAAACATCTCCTTAGGTACACCTTGGTATTGCATGACACCAACAAAACAAAAAGTAAGTAATAATAATTCAGCACAACACAAAACACAATAGATCGCTT
Organism: Meghimatium bilineatum; assembly: GCA_034231615.1. Classification (NCBI taxonomy): domain Eukaryota; kingdom Metazoa; phylum Mollusca; class Gastropoda; order Stylommatophora; family Philomycidae; genus Meghimatium; species Meghimatium bilineatum. The sequence goes on along the minus strand of CM067305.1, from coordinate 64,206,184 downwards.
CTCATAATCCCATACAATTTGGTTCTATTTCTCAAAATTAATTAGTGTTATTCCTCACGAGAACCTTCTTGCTAGTGCTAAATTCATATGATACTCTCAGTGCACATATATTCTTACTCGAATATTTCGACAAACGGTATGGACGCATGGAACAGCTGAGCCCATGATGTTACATTAAGTAGTTTTCGCATGCCTACAGACTACCATCAGACGGTGCACTTAAAGAAAAAGTTACTATACAGAAACGATGGATACAAAGTCAGGGAAAACCTTGCAAACGATGGATTACATAAATAAATAGCAACGAAAACAAATATATAATAATCACACACACCATCTCCAGAGATCTCTTCTACGCCTGACGCCGCAGAACATAACGGGTTATAATACGAACAGAAAGAAAATAATACATGAACTGAATACAGTGCAACTACGGTGATATAGCTAGAATAGTTTACTTCGAGAACATAGTAGATGCACCATTCATATATGCATATTATACTTAGCTTTCTCACATGTATAAAACACTCAACTGTCGTCGAAGATTAGAGCTGTTGGTTTGTGATATTCCTTAGGCCTGGTCGTTCAGATATTAATGATATAGTAATGGTGTAATTATCAAAATTAAACCACCTTTGTTGATAACATATCTACAAGACTCATTCATGCGTCACTAACAGTAACCACTGAAAAGTTTATTAGATAGTTGTCGGATCATCACTGAAAAATGTACACGTCCATAGTTGCTCCGATCCATCCAGAGTGTACCATTACACTTCTGATGACAGTACCTGTATCAGCTGGTTGACCATCATTCTTCTGCTCCTTAAACGTAATCACTATTAGGAAAACCCCCATTTCAAACCCTGATGTTTAATCCTGAACATTGAAAAGAAATCATCATCGACACTAGTTTCACTCTCCCGTGATAAATCTATTATTTTAAACCACCGATTATATATTTATATTAGTACATCTCGTATTACTTCACTATGAATTTACCTGCTTTTATTGATATTCAGAATCGAAGGGAAATAATCACGTCCTTCTGAAAACATATGAATCATTGTTGAATGTAGTCATTCTCATATTAGAGTCGCACATCTAACGCAACTTGGCCAAGGAAATTAAGTTTGTCTGTTGCAAGCGAACATAATGAAGATGGCATCTGATTGTCAAGTTACGTACGTATTGCTATTACATAACAATGTCAGTCGAAAGTGACAATGTACATATTCAAGAATGATAGAAATGGGAGTTATGGGAGAAAGTGCTCCCTCTCCGGAAAGATCAGAAGAACGCGTAATCAGCAACTTACTGAAACACTGAGCTTATACACTTTCAGAGGGCTGACGGAACGGCAAGCAGAGCAAATATGGAAATGTCCCCATTGCTGTGACGCTATTTCGTAATGAAGAATCAAGAATGAATGTCAGAGCATCTATTACATAACAATATCAGTGATTATATTACATAACAATGTCAGTGTTGCTATTAAATAACAATGACAGTGTTGCTATTAAATAACAATGACAGTGTTGCTATTACATAACAATGTCAGTGTTGATATTTAATAACAATGACAGTGTTGCTATTACATACCAATGTCAGTGTTGCTATTACATAACAATGGCAGTGTTGTTATTACATAACAATGTCAGTGTTGATATTACACAACTATGTCAGATCAGCTATTACACTACAATGCCAGTGTTGCTATTACATAACAATGTTAGTGTTGCTAACACTTATTGCAGTAAAAATGTATGAACACAATTGCATTAATTTCATCAATTTCTATGTGTTTTGTCAATAACAAAATTATCTTTCAAAGGCATGTACACACATTACTCACGAAGGAGCGTGCTTCAATATATGACATAATTGTACATATGTTTATTTCCGACACACAATGATACACACTGTGTTTTGATCAACAATGACAAAATACAATTGCTTACGTATTGAAAAAATTGCAAGCGTTGTTTGAACGACCATATGTTAACGTATTTAAAAATATAATTTGTTGCATCCCTGGCTATTTTCTCTGATCAATGAATCACTGGTTGAAGCCAAGATCTCATTATTACAAAATATTATGTAAAAAAATAATCAAGAATGTTTTATATCGACTACACATTTCCTTCTAACTACTAAAACTAGCTGGCAACTAATACTGGAAGCAATCAGTTATTAAACAAACTGACGTTTTCTTCCGTCTCGATTTCAATTTTATTCAAGAGAAGGAACAGGAAAGTACTAAAATCGAACATTAGTTATCATCATCATCATCAGGTACCATGCCGCGTGGCGTAGGCGGTCATGGCTCTCCACAGCTCTCTGTATACAGTATTATGTATCAAAGTCGTTGTTGTTTCTTTGCCGTGCCAGGTTGTCACACTGTCTAATATGTCACACTGTTGTGATTATGTTCTCTAAACCTGCCTGTCTCATGAAGTGCCCAAAAAAAAAGAAGATTGCCTTTTTCTTTTATTGTTGATTAAGGTCCGTTTCGCATTTAACTCTTTTAACACCTTTACATTAGTTTTCCTGGCAGTCCATGGTATTTTCAGCAATCTTCTGTAGAACCACATCTCTGTTGCCTCCAATCTCCCACTTTACAGTTTGTTTATTGTCCAAGACTCGCACACATACATTTAGTTATACCATTACATTATTTATACCATAACATTACATTAGTTATACCTATGTATAAACCATAACATTAGTTATACCTATGTATAAACCCATAATTCGTCAGGATTATATGGATACCACATTGGATGCTTCAGCACACATATTGCTCAGGCGATGTGAGCCGTGAAGGTCCAGGAACTTCTAATGTGTCTCTCAACCGACACATATGTGTATACAATCAGATCATCTTACCCGGAAATGAACACCGATTAGATGGAGTACCTCCGACTCCATCACTGTCGGAAACAATTCCATGCATTCTCTACTATGTGTTATGAGTGTTATTATTACTTTAAATTATGTCGGACAATCTAAGGGCACACGACTTTATTTCGTAACAGGTAGCAACTTCTCCGAACAGCATAGACCCTGTATAATATCCTCTGCGCTCCCCATACACGACTACAGCCATAATGTTCATCGTCTTAAGAACTTTTTAAGCCTTTACAATGATGTGGTCAACATGATCTTTGAAACTCAAAATACGGTCCAACATAACCCCCAAGTAATTCATTGTGCTGGTTCTCTCGAGGACATGCCCTCCAAAAGTAACCGATGGTGTGGGCGTGTTTACTATGCGATTATTTTGGGACAACCATGTTATAGATGCCTTTGATGGATTAACAAAAGCTCCAGAATTCCTGCACCAATCCCCTATACGATCAAGCACCCTCCTCAAATTCCGTACCATCGTTAAATTATTATTAAATTATTATTAAATTAAGGCAAATTCCCTACCTATATTAACGCTGACGCAACATACATTTGACCATAATGTTAAAGCATCAATAGCTTTTTGTATTTGTTTATTGGCCATTGTCGCATGATTTTCATGCACCAGTTCACCGGCTACTCAGCATACATTTCCACTCTGTTCCGTGTGATAGTTTCGCACCTAGTTCATTGATGTAAATAAATAAATGTGTTGGTGACATGACTCCACTCTGGGGGGGGGACTCCATGACGCATTAGAACAGTATTGCTTTTGCGACCATCCAATTGTATCCGGGTCAGAGTAGATACAATAATGTCCTATAAACTCGCAGCAGAATATCGACTAGAATGGAATACCATCTATGGCATACATTTCACCACAGGGAAAAGACTAGATACATATGTCCTATATCTCGCCATAGACACAATCAGACTAGAAATAATAATGACATTAATCTTGACACAGACAATATGGTAAATACAATAATGGCATACATATCGAATCATACAATAGACTAGATACATCTGCCACACTTCGTGGAACACACATTAGACTAGACACAAAAATGACCAACATATACTGGCAGAATAGCATAATATGTGATATCTTAGTGCCCATCAACAGTGATATTTTAGTGTGTATATCACAGTATTCCAGTTGTACTGAAACTACTCCATGTAACATCACACTCTGTATTGTACTATTGATTACACAAACAAATACATTTTGAAATATTATTCCAGATTTTAAATACATAATTTCTTTTTTTCTTCTTTTTTTTTAAATTTTGTCATGCTGAATTCAAATGTCATAATGAAATTCACTATTTGGCTGTTTTGTTATTTTGTTAATAATTTTTTTAAAATACAGAATTAAAAATTTCATGCATACTTGTTTAATATGTTTGTTCAACAGTTAATCGTTACACTTTATCATTATACAAATTGTTATTACAAATTAAGTTAAGTGATATTCCACCATAAAATGGAAGAATAATTTTAAAAAACACTATTTAAAATTGGCATGTAATATTTCTAGCAGGCACATGTGAAATCCTACATTTATAATTCAGTCGATGTCCATGCTCTCTTTTCTTGCTTCTCAATCGGAGAGGTTATGTCACAATGCAACAGTAATTAGTAGGGCTCAGATTTTTATGACCTAATAATCCTGAAATATGACATGCAAATATGACCTAAAAAGGAAAAATATGACCTAAAATATGCTAAATATGCCGAAATATGACCATAAGGTTTGTCTCATTTATGAACGCAAAAAAACGCAAAAAATTATTGTTTGCATGTTTTACTCATTACATAGTAGTCATAGTACCTACATAGTAGTAATACTTAACAAAGCATGTATAAAAACACTTACCACATTTATTCCTCAGTTTTCATTGTTTGTACAATTGCAACCGTCAACAAAATGCATTTTTAGAGTTTCAAATTTGAACGATCGTCGATTGTCACTGAGAATTGTTTTATATTGTGAAAAACTTCGTTCTACATCACATGATGTCACAGGGGCAAATCTAAATAATGTCAGATAAGTTGCTGAAAGTTCAGGTGCATCCTCTTGAAATGTTGCATGTTTACCACTAAGTATGTCTGCAATTTTGCACAATGAGAAATAACCAGAATTTCTATGAAGAACACTTTCTAATTTTACTTTAATCATGTTGCTTACTTCACCACTTGATCCATTTATTTCTGTTTAAATTTGTTTCACAATATCTAATGCATCATAAAGTGCAGTCCCCTCGCTTTCCAGACGTTTTATTGCTTTTGAAATTGCCGAAAAGTTTGACTTTATATAAGTCAGATTTTGTGATAGTCTGGTAGAAAAAAAGCTTTGCACTGCGTGTATTGATGTTGCGTCGTCTTTGTCTAGGGAATTAAATATTTTAATTAGTGTTGAATAGTTGTCACAGTAATACTTTACAGCGTCCAGCCATGTACCCCAACGTGTAAGGATAGGTTGTGGAGGAAGTGGTAGTTGAGGAATTTCTTCTTTGAATTTTTGTACTCGAAGAGGAGCCTTGATGAATATTTTTTCCCATTTGAAATAAGCTTGTCCACATCAGGAAAATTACCTCGAACTTCCTCAGCTACTCGATGCAGTGCATGAGCAAGGCAAGTAATATGGATCAATTTCGGGTAGAGAATTTGAAGTCCTTTAGCAGCCTTTTTCATATAGGGAGCAGCATCTGTTATTAATAGAAGGATATTATTTCTTTCTATTCCATTTGGCCACAACAGCTTCATGTAATTATCAAATAGAACAGCTATGGAGGTATGATTTGTTCTTTCAAGAACTTCACAGTTAAGGACGCATTTTTCTCCTGGTTGATCTCCTTTTAAAGTTCCAACTATAACATTTGCGACAAACCTGCCATCTACATCAGTAGTCTCGTCTAAGGAAACCCATATCTTGTTATCTGCAATAGAATTTCTAATTTTATTTAACATGTCCTCATAACATTTGGAGAGATATTTTTTCCTTAAAGTAGATTCATCTGGGATAGGATGGCTAGTGTATTTCTCCATAAATTGTCGGAAATATTGATTTTGGAATTTATTTAAAGGGATATTTGATGAAACCATCATATGACACAAATCTTTATAAAAACCGGTCTCTGTGTTTCCCGAAGAAGAAGAGGAAGTAGCAGAACAATTTTCAAGTATTAAACGTTGTCTTCCTTCCATTTTAGAAAGTCTACATAAAAATTTCATATGTTTAGAAGTATTGCAATGTTGTTGCACATTAAAGCGTTTTCCAGCTGTAACCTTGACCTCACACAGTGTACAGTACAATATTTCTCCATCGGTACTAAATACTTTCGAACCAAATTCCTGCACAAATTTACGCAACTTGCACCATTATAATTAAGACACTTTAGGCATTGTACAACAAAGTTATTCCAGTGAATCAACCATAAACAATATAAAATATAACAATATTATTAAGACTATTATATAACTATGAGCTAGAGCACTAGATCATGTAGTCACTGTTGCAAATGGCAAATTAATAATTGTAACATACAAATGGGCGCCAAACGGTTTAAATTGAAACTGGAAGTTTTAACAAATCCAGGAATATTCGCTCTTGACGTTGAAACATTTGAAATTGTTTCCTACAATTTACTTTCGAAAATAAACCCAGAAAATTCTTTTGAAGTATTGAGCGGATGTCACTCCCTTTTTGATTATCAGATGCCGACTGACATCAAAGAGTTGACTGATGTCTTCCCTTCCCTACAGTCGCATGAAAGACACACATGCATATTCACTAATACACACATTCAGAAATATAGCCAATCCTCACAATTTGTCTCTAAACATAGTTTAAGATGTGCTAACATTGATAAGCAAACGGAGTACACCAGAACGTTGAGTACACCAGAAAATATGCAAAATATGACCAAAATATGACCTAAATCTCCAATTTCAGGCAAAATATGACCTCAACAAAATTATAGTCAAAATATGCATTTATATGACAAATAAAAACAGCTTAAAATTGTTCAGAAATGCTTGAAACATGTAGAAATTAACTTAAAAATGAAAATATGCTTCAGGAAAAAAATATGACATTTCATGAAAATCCGAGCCCTAGTGATAAGTTAACCGTCAGGTGGAAGGGGTGCCAAACTTGATGTTTAGGCAATTACAGAATCCTCAAGAGGTGTATATCTTCTACAATGCGAATGAATTTGTAAAATGCTGTCCTTGTCCAGTTATTGGTGGTGTCTGAACATGCTGTTATTTGTCTTCATCAGCTTCTTTCACTTTGACGGTTCCTTGCAATATTGTTTTTGACGAACAATCATGTTGGTATACATGCCCGAAATAAGCAATCTTTCGTTGTGTCACTACTAAAATCAATGCATTTTGTGGACATGTATACACATCTCTTTTATTACGTACGTGCATATTTGCCGTATACTTTTAATGGAATTGTGTAGCTTTCTTTGGTAACATTTGTAGTGGAAGACTTGTAGTCGTCTCTCCATGTTCGCAGTGAGTGTCAAACTCTCACAATTCAACGCACAAATAAGCAACATCTCAAAGGATGTCCGACAAAGTGGAGAGACCCACAGTAACACAATTTATTCTATATTAGTAAAATTATAGTATGCAGTATATTATAAAAGATAATATTGTATACATAAAGTTAGCTACACACACACACACACATATATATATATATATATATATATATATATATATATATATATATATATATATATATATATATATATATATGTGAGGTGCCCTTCAGAGGTGCCCAAAGTGGAATTAACCGAAGATCATGAAGATTAACATTCCTCCTCCAAGCGAAGTGGAGAAAGAGGAAAACACATGGTAAGATAGTGTCTAGTTGGAGGAAAGGAAAATGCGATTGGAGATATAGAATGATAGATATAGAGAGCGATGGAGAGAGATGGAGAGATAGATTTAAATACTTGACGGGATATGATCTAGTTGGATAATAGAGAAATGTTGATAGGGGGAAGATTGGACATATGGCATCATGTGCACGTGATATAGAAAATAGCTGACATCGTGTGGGCGTTATATAGAAACTCGTCTTTGTCTTGGCAGAGAGGACGAATCGGGAAAAACCGAGAGAGAGAGATAGAGTGAGAGAGAAAAGGGGTGGGTGGGGACAAGACCTAGAGTAAGAATGTATACAGAAGAAAACTGAGAATCAGTGGCTTATAATGTACGGACTCGGTTAGCAATGCAGATTATATGGAATCACAGATGTTCAGGAACTAAACAGTAGTAGAGGAATAACGAGAGACAAGTGAAGTAACTGAATGGAATCCACTAACAAAGTTTTTTCAATCGGGTAAGGTTATCTAGAGAAATATCAGTTATCTAATATTATCTACAATTAACACATATGTAGCACAGTACTATGTTAGGGACAGGGCCCTGGAAACCGAAAAGATGGTCAAGATGACCCATACATAAACGTGATCTCATCTAAGTACCCATTCTTACACCGCTTTTTGATTAGACAATTGGACGTTGATGTCGCTGATTCATCATTGTCTCTGATTTACTCTTGTTCCATCCTTGCACCCTGCACTCCAGAATCAGCTGTTCGATGATATCATCTCGCTTTAAGTATCCAAAATACTGTAACTTCCGTCTTATGCTGGTATTTAGAAGCCAGCCTGCATTTAGTTTCAGTAATTTCCTATTTTCAATGTTCATTTTCCTTATCCATGATATTCGTACGATTGTTCTGTAGCACCTCATTTCATATGAATTTATTCTTTTGGATGTCGTCTTGTTTAAATTGGAAGTCTCGTATTAATTTGTTGTCACAGGGAAAAACACATGATCTTAAAATGTTTACTTTACTGTACATTTTAATACTTTGCCATAGATTGCTCATGTGTGTTAATTTGAGTGTTGCAATTGTCAGTCTTTCTTTCTAATCTCGACTGAATAATTTGTATATTTGCTATAAAATATTCGTATTCGTTTACACATTCTAGTTCTATGTTTGTCTATTCTGATTATTGTTTTGATATTTGTTTTATTTTTGTCATAATTGTTTTTATTTTCTTAGTGTTTTGATAAACAATGTTGATATCTTTGTTGTTGTGAGTATCTGTCTCAGTCACTTAGTGTGCAGTAAGAATGGCTGTGTCATCTGCTTATCGTATTTCTGAAATCGTGTACTCATCGATATTTAATGGATAAAACTCATTTTCCTCTATTTTTCTTCTTAAATTTCTCATAATCTTATCTGCATAGATGTTAAAAAGTTAAGGTTATAGTGTTTTACACTTTTTTACTCTACTTTGAGCAGCGAACAATGCAGATGTTTCTCACTTCACACTTACTGCTGATGGGTTGTTCGTGATATAGTATGTCAATAAGATGTAATTAGATATTTGGGGAAGTGCATGCTTCAAATGATGGACCATAGCTGATGATGTCTATCGCAATCAAACACGATGGCGTAGTCTATGCAATACATATGTAAGTCTAAGTAATAGTGAGTTATATAGTGAAAAATAATGACTTTAAACAAGACACTATCCACAAGCATACCTTTATTTGAAATAAAGAACTAACTAAGAATGTTACAAAGATCATGGGAAGAATAATAAGAACATTGGAATTGTGAAATTACTGAATGCATATGAAGATTGGCTTATAAATATCATCATCAGATGGAACTACAGTTGTTTGAACAATTAAATCGACTTGATGGTATCGAAAGGATAATTTTCGAGGGTAAACAGTTAGGCTACAGAAGAAGAGGAAGACAAATACGACAATGAACCAGCAACATCAAATACTGTATGAACATGTCTCTGACCAATGCAGCCCTAATTACCTGGGATAAAGATGCGTTTATAGTATATACGATGGTGACAACAGTCTAGACAGAATGTGTGCACTATATACATATACATATACATATTGTGAGCTATACATTTTCATCAACAGGGATGTTGCATTTCTGAATACATCTTAGACTTGAAATTATCTGTAGCCTTATCGTTCATTTTGATTTACATTTTCTATCACTACATATCCAAGGTGTTTGAAATCACTCACGCCCTCACACACACACACACACACATATATATATATATATATATATATATATATATATATATATATATATATATATATATATATATATATATATATATATATATATATATATCCATGCATCATAATGTCGGTCTGTGATTTTGTATTTCTGCAATTAAAAAAAATATTCAAAATGATTATTATGCCAATGATATTCTACAAATGTCAAACATGGACAAAACAGTGCAATACAAACGTAAACTTCTTACAAATGAAATGTGATAGGTCACTGGCACCGCTCCAACATTGGAATATTTTAAGAAACAACATATCAAATGGTATGTACATATCAGCAGACTACCATCAGACATCACACATCAGCAAGTTATGTTTCACAGATACATTGACGGCACACTTAGAGGTTGACCAAGAAAGGATGGGTCACTGAAATTACAGAGGTGACAAATTCCACATTATACTCACAACGCACTAGGTAATGACTTAGCGAATATATATGTAGATCAGGACTTTGATATTTTCTTTGTTGATATCTACTCTGTACTTGCTGGTAAATTCAAAATGTGCTAGTTAATCTTGTAATTCCTGTTTTGACCCAGCTATAAGATCAATATTCAATATTATCAGGTAAGCGTCAATTTAAAGCTATGACGATCATCGATTGATTTACACGGCACACGTGCTGTAATCTCCATACAAAATCTAAAACAATACGTCACGATGTATTTTAAGACTTCCGTATGTCAATTTAATTTATTTCAATGTGTTATAGTTTTGGTAGGCTTTTCCAATAGATTTCATTATGTGTGATACGCACATGCCCCATACATAACCAACATTCATTAATTCACTCATTTTCCTTTTGCACTGAAGTTAGCGCATAGGGCAGAGGTCAGATCTCTCCAATTATGTACGTTCAAAGCTATTCTGTGCAGTTCTTGGATATTGATTATTATAAGGAACATTTTTAGAAGTAAGTTTAATTACAATGTGTTGTTGTTAATTAGATCTTACTGTATGACAATCCCATGATGATGATGAACATAAATAACATTTGTTATCATATATATATCCGATGTTGTCATACACTATTTCTCACAAAAATAGTACATTTGAATAACAAATAATTAGAATGAACATACGCTAACAGAATTCATTAAAGGAGTCATATATCATCACAAAGAATATGCATGTTATAGCTTTATATGTGTTTTCACTAGAGACACATCCGTCTCCTGTCAGAATAAAAAAGACACAGGTTGAATTACGTTCATGTTAGTGTTAGACACCCATCTGACACAAATGTACACTTAAATATACGTGCATGATGACTGATGATCAATTGTACATATACAGCGATACAATGTAGATCAACTAAACTTGATGGTATTAACCGTGTTCTTGTGTTCTCGTTTATAAAACGTGTTGTGCAAGAACGATATATTTGCTTGCAAGAGTTTTTTGTAGTATTATGTTTTTACCGTATAATATACCTGGGGCACATCGTTCGTGTTTGTATCATTTAGAACATCCATTATTTCGTCCATAGATCAACAGACGATCGGTCGGAATACACGGCACGAGGAAGACTAATAACTAGATGATCAGCATATACTTTATAGGGTGTAGATATCAAACCATCATTTATTGGCTATGGTAATTTTCTAGGCAATATAAATAATCTCATTAGTTTGCCAATGAACTCTGAAGGGTACTGATGCACAATTGTCTGTGGCGGGGATCGAACTAGATACCGTGGTCATCACAGACGCGTTCTGTACCACTTGGACTGAGTCGGAACGCCACAATGAGTGGATATAAGTAAAGACACCTTTAAAAGATACTGGATAACCATGACCGATGCGACGCAAATTACCACAGCTCTCAAGCAGACAGGCTCCAATGTTCCTCTCCATGCTATATCAATCAACCAAATGATATGTCGAATGGCGTAGATGATCATGTTTCTACTCGACTCTCTGTGGTTTGTGTTCTCAATAAGCTCTCGGTTGGTGAACTTCTACCGTGCCACAATACACGTCCATCTAGCACATTTTCTCTTTCTCGCATCATATCTCTTCTCCCATTGATCGTCGTTCCCGTGGCCATTAAGTGTTCAAGCTGTGTTGTTCTCCACAAATGCCCTAGAAATATTGACTATCTACACCTATGTGTAATATGATTGATCCTTTTACATAAGTGTAAACATATCGTCTTATGCTCTTAACTGATCAAGTCAAAATATCAATAGATAGATAGATAATTAGATGCATGTATCATCTCCGCGTGGCCTATTCTTTGCAGAACGTCGCTTTCTTTGTGAATTCTCTGAAACTTGTCCGCTTTTGGGCTAGTTGACCTGCAGCAGTTAGAATCATGTTATATGATATATCACTTCGCAATCGTCGACTTGGGCACTCGTTTTTCCTGTATTCATTAATTCTACATTCAGTTATTACTTTTTCTACGATGGCAATTACTTTATATAAACAACACATTCAGTTTTCGTGTTATCATTACAAATCATAATTGAGAAGATGTAAATGTTAGTGACAAGTGGTATTATAAGTTAATTTTGGAACGTGTAGAAGGTGAAAATAGAACCTTAGCACAGATGGTCAAGTTTAGAAGTGAAGATAAGATTGTCTTGTGAAGCAGGATCGTAATAATTGAGTAATTTAAAAAAGAGTTACACAATTTATCTGTAAAGATGTGACACCCAACGAGGATTCACGGTCATCTGCCGTCATGAATTATTGGAGCTGATGTTGTCGAAGACACCTCATATTGAATGCACTTAGACAGAGGTTCGTCCACAAGAATTGTCTTATCAATAGAAAATATCCAAGCAATGACAGTGTTTGTAATTGCAGAAACCAAGTAATTAAAGGATCAAATCCCTTCCCAACGATTTCAACCATTTTTAGATGTCACATAGATGGATGATTGTTGGACATCATCCAACGAAAGTTTTACCACATATTGTTTCAATGACAACTCTTGCCAAAAGTATAGAAGTGTTGAGAGTTGCTAATACATATACTAGATAAAGTGTGGCCATCTTGTTCCTGAAAATAACCCTAGTTTGGGGTACACTATTTTCCCTGAGAAGAAGCCATTGGTGGAATCACCCTTTGAATACCAGACATAAACTAGTCAAACATTATACATCAAAATCAAAAATAGTGAAGTTTTGCCTAATAAATAGGACACGATCAGTTTTCATTCTACTACCGTATAATCTAAAACTATGCACCAACTACAGAATCATTGCGGTGATTAGTTACGCCAGAAAAATACTATTTGGTATCATCATGAAAAGACTAGATAAGCTGGAAGAAGAGTTAAATGAAACACATGCAGCTTTCAGACAAGACAGTGGAAACAGAGACCATATTTTCAATTTGCCAAACATCACATAGAAATGTAGAGCGTTTAATGTCGATATCCACACATGTTTTATTGATTACCCCAAATCACTCGATTGTGTACAACATCAAGGACCGTGGGATATCATACATGACATCGGTTTTACTCTACACCTCATCTCCCTCATAAAAAATGATATCAAGACGAGCAAGCAGCAGTGAGAGTAAATAGTGGAACATCGCAATGGGTCAACATGGGAAAAGGAGTCAAACAAGGATGTGTTTATCACCATATCTCTTCAACAATTATGAATATGACATAATGAGGAATGTAAGAAATGACCAAAAGAGAAATAACTTGGACCCACTCAACATCAGCAGTCCAGAGATACCAGAAATAAGATATGCTGATGAGACAACATTATTCTCGCACATTCAAGCATGTCTCCGACACCGCATACATACCATTAAAGAACATAGTGGAAAACAAAACATATTTCTAAATGGAAATAAGACAAAGATTTTGACAGTCACTAAAACCACACGCAAGTTCTCAATCAGTACTGACAACACCGAATTCGAAAGAGTCACCAGTTTTTGAATACTTTGGTGCTCTTATCAACATCATGGACGATTGATATGAATAAGTCAGAAGAATGTTAGCTATCACACTAAAGAAGCTGATAATATTGTTTAAAAAATAACATATGGTTGAACTGCTGCAAAACAACACAACTAACATTACTAAGAGCTTGTATATTCCAAGTGGCAGTTAATGGGTGTCAATCATGGACAATCACCAACAAAGTGAACAATAAAATATAGTTAGAAACAAAATGATACAGAAACTTCTTCAGAATGATACAGACCCAAAAAAAACAACACTGTAGACTTCCTGAGAGAGATGAATGTAAACGAAAACTGGGTAAACAGCATGTGATTCTTTGCATAAACTACAATATTTTCACCATATCACACGGTATGACAGCCTAGAGAAAAATGGCTAAACAGCATGTGATTCTTTACATAAACTACAATATTTTCATCAAATCAAACAGCATGTGATTCTTTACATAAACTACAATATTTTCACCATATCACATGGGGTTCAAAGGGAACGCATTGCTCTAGGCGGACCCAGGGTTAGCAGATAACCAAGATCCCAAATGTACCTCCACGTGGTGCACACTGGAAACAGAAATACAGCAGCTCGAGCTGATTCTGGCCAAATCTTTTGGGGATCGTGTCCGAAAATGTGGAGGTAGCAGATGGAAAGAGATTTGCCTGCACACGGACAGACATATCTCCGACACCACCAGCATCACCACATATAGCGACACTGTCGACATACAGTGAAGCTAGTCAGTCCAGTCCGAACATTGGAGGGGCGGCCAATGTAAAATGCACGTAAAGGTAGATACATGGCGAGAGACATAGATTTCATACCGAGTACAATGAAACAATGAAAGGGCAGAACAGCGCTAGAGGGCAGCGCGAACTGCAAATAGAAAGTGAAAAGTCCCTAGGAAAGGGGGAGCTACAAGCTCCGTCAGCTCGAGACGGGCTTCTAGTTACCTGAGTTCCTGACAGGCAGAGACCCAGACCCATCCACTGGCGTTTGGTAAAGCAAGAAGACCTAACCCAACTCTACTGTCAATGTTTCCTATACCGGAAGTACACTTGCAGAGAGAAAGGGTTACGTACTCGATTCGCTCAGGCACAAAAGGGACAACGATTTAGCCCTGGTCCAACTCTACTGTCAAGTTTTCCTACACCGGAAATACACTTGAAGAGAGAAAGGGTTCAGTACCTGATGGGCTCAGGCGCTATTGGGACAAGGACGCTCAGCTCGAGAACGCCTTGCTCTCAAACGCGTGGTGTGAGACTCGAACTTGGACAAGGGGTACACGATGTCGGTGAATGACACCTCGGCTAAGAGGGCGAATGAGCCAGGGTCCAACTCCTCTGTTGAGTTCTTCCCCTTAAGGAACCAGGCTCACGGATGAGAAACGGTTCAGTACCCAATGGGCACAGGCACAGCACGTCCAATTACACGAGGCAAGTTCACAGACAGTGGAACACCTCGTTTGAGTCAGACTAAGAGCAAGAAAATCGTCTGGGCGAAGAGTCTCCACTACGCGTGCCTGGAGACAGATATAGAGGCTGTCACAGGCTAAGGGTAGCCCACCCGAATTGTCAAGGCATGCCGAAATCGGATGTGCTAGGCCTACAAGGCGCATAACGGTGGCACAACGTAATCACGCTCCCGGCGGAAATCGCACGGATATCCGTGATGGTTACAATGGAGCGAACGAAAAACAAACAAACAAAACATATCACATGGCATGACAGCCTAGAGAAAACTGGCTAAACAGCATATGATTCTTTACATAAACTATAATAGTTTCATCATGACATCCTAGAGAAAACTGGTTAAACAGCATGTGATTCTGTACATAAACTACAATATTTTCATAATATCACACGTGTGTTGACAGCCTAGAGAAAACGATAATGTGAATAATGATAGGGAGACAAACAAGAAGTAGACCCATAAAACGATCGATGCTAAACATAAAAGACCACCAGAATATGACAGAAATGGAAACAGAAATACTGGCTGAAAATAGGCGGCGGTTTATATATATAAAGTTATGTCACCATCCACTTTGTCGGACACCCTCTGATCATTTGGTTATTTATATAGGGCAGATGTCATAGTTCTCCATGCCCGTCGGTCAGTTGCTAGGGATTGCAGGTCTTGTGCATTAATGCCTGTTGATTATAATTGACTCATAAATGTTCTTCTGAGGGTTGTTATTGGTATCTCTGTTTCCTTTCCCCCGTCTGGTGTCTGCATGAAGGTTTCTCGTAGAATTATCTCTTCCTTCATTTTAAGCACGTGACCGATGTATGTCCAGCGGCGTTTTTTGATGATGTTCGTCATGTATTCTTGTTTTGTCTCCTCTCTTAGTATGTCGTTTGATTTGAAGTCTTTCCAATTAGTATTTGTGATTTTTCTGAGGCATCTATTCTTAAAGGCAACTAACGTATTATCCACTAGTGTGGTAGATTTTCAACTTTCACATCCATATATTAATGATGGAATGACACTTGAATTGAATAGTCGCAGTCTGATGTGTTTATTTTTGATCTTCGATTTACATATGTTTGAGCGTTTCTTAAAGGTAGTGGAGGTGAGAGGCATCTGTTGTTATCGTGCTTCTTAAATATACGAAATTTGAAACGTTGTCTAGTATATTATCATCTAGTTTAATTGATTCTGTGAGGGCGGTAACGTTCATGTATTTCGTTTTATGTGTGTTTATTTGAAGGTCTATCTTTTGGGCAAAAATGTTCAGTGTTTCTGTTTTTTCTTGGAGATCTTGGTGTGTTAAACTCAGGAAATCAATATCATCTGTGAAGGTTAGAGAGTCCAGGGTCTTGTTGTTTACCCATTTATTCCTAGATATTTTTTGGTCTGTGCATTTCCTCATCGCCCAGTGAATCGCGATGCACAACAGTACTGGGGACACAACACATCATGGTTTTACTCCCGTTGTTACTTGAAATATTTATTGATGTTTTCATTTTGCTTAGAACTATAATATCCGTTACAGAAACACTGAGAGTTTTACTATGACGATTTGTTAAATCTTCGATTATTGTATTCCGAGGAATCAAGAACAGAAACATGCGTCCTCCATCTTGAAACTGTTAACAGATACTCAATGTTGAAATCAACAGTATAATATATTTATGTTGAAAAATAAAATAAAAACTTTAAGATATTGATGTTTTCTTGTGTTCAAACACTCTTTAAAATAATAATGATTTCTTGAGCTAAAATACACAAAATAGAGTTCGTAATTTCTCTAGAAGAAAAAAATATTTAGTGTGTTGAAACAAACTGTCAACATTTACTCATATCTTGTGTTGAAACAAACTGTCAACATTTATTCAAATCTTGTGTTGAAAAAAACTGTCAACATTTACTCATATCGTGTGTTGAAATGTCAATATGTACTCGTATCTTGTGTTGAAACAAACTGTCAACATTTACTCATATGTTGTGTTGAAACAAACTGTCAACATTTACTCATATGTTGTGTTGAAACAAACTGTCAACATTTACTCATATCGTGTGTTGAAATGTCAATATGTACTCATATCTTGTGGTGAAACAAACTGTCAACATTTATTCAAATTTTGTGTTGAAACAAACTGTCAACATTTACTCATATCTTGTGTTGAAACAAACTGTCAACATTTACTCATATCTTGTGTTGAAATATCAGAATGTACTCATATCTTGTGTTGAAACAAACTGTCAACATTTATTAAAATCTTGTGTTGAAACAAACTGTCAACATTTACTCATATCGTGTGTTGAAATGTCAATATGTACTCATATCTTGTGTTGAAACAAACTGTCAACATTTACTCATATCTTATGTTGAAACAAACTGTCAACATTTATTCAAATCTTGTGTTGAAACAAACTGTCAACATGTACTCATATCTTGTGTTGAAACAAACTGTCAACATTTATTCAAATCTTGTGTTGAAACAAACTGTCAACATTTATTCAAATCTTGTGTTGAAACAAACTGTCAACATGTACTCATATCTTGTGTTGAAACAAACTGTCAACATTTATTCAAATCTTGTGATGAAACAAACTGTCAACATTTATTCAAATCTTGTGATGAAACAAACTGTCAACATTTATTCAAATCTTGTGATGAAACAAACTGTCAACATTTATTCAAATCTTGTGTTGAAACAAACTGTCAACATGTACTCAAATCTTGTGTTGAAACAAACTGTCAACATGTACTCATATCTTGTGTTGAAACAAACTGTCAACATTTATTCAAATCTTGTGTTGAAACAAACTGTCAACATTTATTCAAATCTTGTGTTGAAACAAACTGTCAACATGTACTCATATCTTGTGTTGAAACAAACTGTCAACATTTATTCAAATCTTGTGATGAAACAAACTGTCAACATTTATTCAAATCTTGTGATGAAACAAACTGTCAACATTTATTCAAATCTTGTGATGAAACAAACTGTCAACATTTATTCAAATCTTGTGTTGAAACAAACTGTCAACATGTACTCATATCTTGTGTTGAAACAAACTGTCAACATTTATTCAAATCTTGTGTTGAAAAAAACTGTCAACATTTACTCATATCGTGTGTTGAAATGTCAATATGTACTCGTATCTTGTGTTGAAACAAACTGTCAACATTTACTCATATGTTGTGTTGAAACAAACTGTCAACATTTACTCATATGTTGTGTTGAAACAAACTGTCAACATTTACTCATATCGTGTGTTGAAATGTCAATATGTACTCATATCTTGTGGTGAAACAAACTGTCAACATTTATTCAAATTTTGTGTTGAAACAAACTGTCAACATTTACTCATATCTTGTGTTGAAACAAACTGTCAACATTTACTCATATCTTGTGTTGAAATATCAGAATGTACTCATATCTTGTGTTGAAACAAACTGTCAACATTTATTAAAATCTTGTGTTGAAACAAACTGTCAACATTTACTCATATCGTGTGTTGAAATGTCAATATGTACTCATATCTTGTGTTGAAACAAACTGTCAACATTTACTCATATCTTATGTTGAAACAAACTGTCAACATTTATTCAAATCTTGTGTTGAAACAAACTGTCAACATGTACTCATATCTTGTGTTGAAACAAACTGTCAACATTTATTCAAATCTTGTGTTGAAACAAACTGTCAACATTTATTCAAATCTTGTGTTGAAACAAACTGTCAACATGTACTCATATCTTGTGTTGAAACAAACTGTCAACATTTATTCAAATCTTGTGATGAAACAAACTGTCAACATTTATTCAAATCTTGTGATGAAACAAACTGTCAACATTTATTCAAATCTTGTGATGAAACAAACTGTCAACATTTATTCAAATCTTGTGTTGAAACAAACTGTCAACATGTACTCATATCTTGTGTTGAAACAAACTGTCAACATTTATTCAAATCTTGTGATGAAACAAACTGTCAACATTTATTCAAATCTTGTGATGAAACAAACTGTCAACATTTATTCAAATCTTGTGATGAAACAAACTGTCAACATTTATTCAAATCTTGTGTTGAAACAAACTGTCAACATGTACTCATATCTTGTGTTGAAACAAACTGTCAACATTTATTCAAATCTTGTGATGAAACAAACTGTCAACATTTATTCAAATCTTGTGATGAAACAAACTGTCAACATTTATTCAAATCTTGTGATGAAACAAACTGTCAACAGTTATTCAAATCTTGTGTTGAAACAAACTGTCAACATGTACTCATATCTTGTGTTGAAACAAACTGTCAACATTTATTCAAATCTTGTGATGAAACAAACTGTCAACATTTATTCAAATCTTGTGATGAAACAAACTGTCAACATTTATTCAAATCTTGTGTTGAAACAAACTGTCAACATGTACTCATATCTTGTGTTGAAACAAACTGTCAACATTTATTCAAATCTTGTGATGAAACAAACTGTCAACATTTATTCATATCTTGTGATGAAACAAACTGTCAACATTTATTCAAATCTTGTGTTGAAACAAACTGTCAACATGTACTCATATCTTGTGTTGAAACAAACTGTCAACATTTATTCAAATCTTGTGATGAAACAAACTGTCAACATTTATTCAAATCTTGTGATGAAACAAACTGTCAACATTTATTCAAATCTTGTGATGAAACAAACTGTCAACATTTATTCAAATCTTGTGTTGAAACAAACTGTCAACATGTACTCATATCTTGTGTTGAAACAAACTGTCAACATTTATTCAAATCTTGTGATGAAACAAACTGTCAACTTTTATTCAAATCTTGTGATGAAACAAACTGTCAACATTTATTCAAATCTTGTGTTGAAACAAACTGTCAACATGTACTCATATCTTGTGTTGAAACAAACTGTCAACATTTATTCAAATCTTGTGATGAAACAAACTGTCAACATTTATTCAAATCTTGTGATGAAACAAACTGTCAACATTTATTCAAATCTTGTGATGAAACAAACTGTCAACATTTATTCAAATCTTGTGTTGAAACAAACTGTCAACATGTACTTATATCTTGTGTTGAAACAAACTGTCAACATTTATTCAAATCTTGTGATGAAACAAACTGTCAACATGTACTCATATCTTGTGTTGAAACAAACTGTCAACATTTATTCAAATCTTGTGATGAAACAAACTGTCAACATTTATTCAAATCTTGTGTTGAAACAAACTGTCAACATTTATTCAAATCTTGTGATGAAACAAACTGTCAACATTTATTCAAATCTTGTGATGAAACAAACTGTCAACATTTATTCAAATCTTGTGTTGAAACAAACTGTCAACATGTACTCATATCTTGTGTTGAAACAAACTGTCAACATTTATTCAAATCTTGTGATGAAACAAACTGTCAACATTTATTCAAATCTTGTGATGAAACAAACTGTCAACATTTATTCAAATCTTGTGATGAAACAAACTGTCAACATTTATTCAAATCTTGTGATGAAACAAACTGTCAACATTTATTCAAATCTTGTGTTGAAACAAACTGTCAACATTTATTCAAATCTTGTGATGAAACAAACTGTCAACATTTATTCAAATCTTGTGATGAAACAAATTGTCAACATTTACTCATATCTTGTGTTGAAACAAACTGTCAACATTTATTCAAATCTTGTGTTGAAACAAACTGTCAACATTTATTCAAATCTTGTGATGAAACAAATTGTCAACATTTACTCATATCTTGTGTTGAAACAAATTGTCAACATTTACTCATATCTTGTGTTGAAACAAACTGTCAACATTTATTCAAATCTTGTGTTGAAACAAACTGTCAACATTTATTCAAATCTTGTGTTGAAACAAACTGTCAACATTTATTCAAATCTTGTGTTGAAACAAACTGTCAACATTTATTCAAATCTTGTGATGAAACAAATTGTCAACATTTACTCATATCTTGTGTTGAAACAAACTGTCAACATTTATTCAAATCTTGTGATGAAACAAATTGTCAACATTTATTCATATCTTGTGTTGAAACAAACTGACACAATTTACGCATATCTTGTAATGACAAACTGTTGATGTCTTCTGCAGCGAAACGTTTAGAAAGGGAGGTAATTGCAGCAAATATGTCCCCTTACGACGATGATATACATGATAGAAAGTTACTTTCTCCTGATTATAATCCAACCAACGAAAGGTATGTCCAGGTATAAGTTAGACTGTCGTTAAAAATAGTTTTCTGATATTTTATTTACATTGATTCCATAATCACAGATGTATTCTGGTACAGACAGATAATTAACATTAGATATGAATTGTTGTCATCAGACGCCGAGTGGAGTAACAACTGTTCAATTCCAAGCCTAGGTATGTAGTCTGAAAGTTGAGTGATAATGACTACCGTAACTGTCTCGTTTGCGTGTCTTCAGGTAGTACATACTAGAGTGAACGTCTTCCATGCATGTCGTAGCAGGCGATTAAGGTAGGTAGCGGAATCAGAACGTGTTGCACGTGATAAAAATAATTACTCTCTATATTGTAGCAAATTCTGACTTTCTGCTTTATATTAAATACATTTCAGTTACAATTAGACGGTGACCAACAAAAAGCATTGTTATATATGCATGATTGATACAAAGACAGGGGCAGATAATGCGAAATATTAATTACACAAATGAGTCTGGGAACACACACATATGAAGCAAACATAGTTGCCTTTAGATATTTCTTCAAAACATGACGCTGCAAAGCATAGGGGGTGGTTGGGTATACAGTGAAATAAGATGTGTTCTAAACAGGGCGCTGCAAGGCATGGAGGGATATACAGCGCAAAGAAAACGAAAATAAGATTAAATAAATCCGATGGATGACGAAGAGATTTATTGTATATTTCAAGTTTACTCTTTTATGGCGGACACATTTTTGACAAGGAAGGATTCATGTGATGAATCCATATGGTACAGAAATGTGTACATAGGTGTATGATGCGATGCTTGCAGGAAATGTGTATGCTAGGTCACTGCAGCAGTGGAATATTACCTTCAGGGACTAAATGAGATTCCATAAACTTCCGTCACAAAATACATGTCTTTCATAAAATACCTATTATATGAGTCTATGTGTGGGTTCCGTTACTAAATATAAACTACCCACTTCTGTCAACAAGGATATATTATATCAAGGAATACCAACCAAGGAATACATGTCCTGGAATACCTACCAAGGAATGGTTGTGAAGGAATATCTACTAAGGAATGGTTGTCAAGAAACACATATCAAGGAATACCTGCCAAGGAATCACTGTCAAGGAATACCTGATGACCGATACACTGATTATCTCATGAGGCATATTCACTGTAGCTCACTATTTGACAATCTTCCACACTCGTACTAGACTAGTATCACACTCGTACTAGACTAGTATCACACTCGTACTAGACTAGTATCACACTCGTACTAGACTAGTATCACACTGCATGCGGGACTAGTATCACACTGCATGCGGGACTAGTATCACACTGCATGCGGGACTAGTGTCACACTGCATGCGGAATATACGTCCAGCGTGTATAGTGCATAAACCAGTGATCTCTGGTTGGTGATGTTATGCTGATGTGTGCAATTCGTGCATGTTGTTGAGCGACCCGTAGTAATACCATCTTTGATTATTGTTCTAAGAATAATATATCTTGGCCTTCCTCGTTTGATCTTGAGTCTGGTTCCCATTTTACTACATGTACTCGTATAATATTTTCATTCATTATAAGTACATGCCCGATATGGCCGTCGTTTTCTTTTATTTGTATAAAACTTGTTGCTGTTTTTAGTGTCTTCTCTTATTTCCTTGTTTGAAATCAATACTTCCCATCATGTTGTGTAGTGTTCTCTAGAAAATTGATGTTCAAATTAGTTGTGTTTCTTCTCCAGTTGCCTATACTTTGTTATTTTTAACAGTAGCAACCATTTCGTAATACCAATTATAATATTGTGTTTAAAATGTCATAGTGTTTTACATGTGTGTATTATATTATATTATGTAAACATATTTGTTAGTTGTTGGATCGATTCAGCATATCTAGTGCATTAACATGGACATACTAACGCTATGTCATCTGTACAATCGAGATCACTAAGATTATGTTGTAGTGAAGCAGCTTGACATCTGTCAACCTATCAAATGTTATTGTCCAGAAGATTACAAAACTACACACTTGTGTCGGTTTTAGAATTGCAGGAAACTCTTCCATGTCTAGGAAATAGGTAGGCAATTAATACTTTTACCATGCGGCCGTATCGATTTTTTAAGCCTGCGAGTCTGACAGAACACATGACTTCAATACTGACACACCGTGTGACTTACATCTAATACACCATACACATGTCTATAATCTAACACATCATATGATTTCGAATCTAACACACTATATGCATTAGTGTCTAACAAAAGACAAAGCTTAAAGTCTGACAGAACATATTCCTTAGAGTCTGACACAACTTATGACTTAGATTCTGACACAACATATTCCTTAGAGTCTGACACAACTTATATCTTAGAGTCTAACACGCCATATTCCTTAGAGTCTGACACAAGTTTTACCTTAGAGTCTGACACAACGTGTGTCTTAGAGTCTGCCACAACATATTCCTTAGAGTCTGACACAACATATGCCTCAGATTCTGACACAACGTATGCCGTAGAGTCTGACACAACATGTGTCTTAGAGTCTGACACAACATGTTGCTTAGAGTATAACACACAATGCATATTAGAGTCTGACACAACATGTAACTTAGAGTCTGAAACAACGTGTGTCTTAGAGTCCGACACAACAAGTGGCTTAGTGTCTGACACAACATGCGGCTTAGAGTCTGACACAACATGTGGCTTAGAGTCTGACACAACGTGTGGCTTAGAATCCGACAAAACGTGCAACGTAATACTTTAGTTCAAGATGAATATATCTGCTTCTATTCCCACATACATACTTACTTTAGTTGTCTATTTCCGTTGTTGTTGTTGTTGTAAACATATGTGATTGTCCCCAGTGCTCTCACGCGTGTACTTTTTCAAGAATCAAGTATCGTCACGCCATATCAGGAATGTAGAGTATACATTTGAGCTTACTAATTCATAATTGCTATGTAAAATCTGCAATGATGCACCTATCATTCCGTGACACTAAAAGAGACTACATAATATAACGGTTTAATGGTCACTAACATGCATCTCTCCGTTATCCAAGTGAACCCAGTGGAACACGTGCAACATGGGACAAAGGACATTTATTAGAACTTGAGGCAAGACACAGTGACAATACTATGTTCACAAGTGACGGGTTGTCAGCTCATCCCCAAACATTATTTCGCCGCTTCCACTGACATACATAAAAAGGCAGTGGTTGTATAAACTATTAACACATTGAACAAGAAGTACATGTTGTAAAATCATATGACTATGACTAGCAGAAAGAAGGGATGAAGATATACACATGCAGATATTGGAGAGACTTGACAACAAAATGCAAAATACCAACTTTGTTATAATAGGTTTGTCGTAACACTTTTTAAATGATCGCATTTTTTTCGTTAATTCATACATATATCTATCCATCCACCCATCAATCCATACATTTAAATCAATCGAGTGTCATGTTGGAATGGCGCGGGCAATCGTGTGCCTCCGCGATTCTTTGTCTCTTGTGTTTTCAATAAGTTCGGTTGGTGAACTTCTACCGTGACACAGTTCTAGTCCATCTCGCAACGTTTATCTTTGTCGTCCCCTATCTCTTGTCCTCTTGATAGTTCTAGTGGTTATTAAGTGTTTAAGCTATATTCTACTCAGCACATGTCCTAGAAACCTTGTTTGTGTGCCGCTAATGTTACTATAATTTAATCTTGTTAGGCCAGCATCAATGAGAACCTCTGCATTCGTTTTCTTAGGTACCCATGGAATATGCATCAATCTTCTCAGAAACCACATCTCTGTAGCCTCTAATTCATAAATATAGCCATATGTGCATACATATATCTATCTATCTATCTATCTATCTATCTATCTATCTATCTATCTATCTATCTATCTATCTATCTATCTATCTATCTATCTATCTATCTATCTATCTATCTATCTATCTATCTATCTATCTATCTATCTATCTATCTATCTATCTATCTATCTATCTATCTATCTATCTATCTATCTATCTATCTATCTATCTATCTATCTATCTATCTATCTATCTATCTATCTATCTATCTATCTATCTATCTATCTATCTATCTATCTATCTATCTATCTATCTATCTATCTATCTATCTATCTATCTATCTATCTATCTATCTATCTATCTATCTATCTAACTATCTGTCTATATGGCTATCTATTTATCTCTCTATATATCTCTCTATATATCTCCCTCTATATCTATCTGTCTATATATATATATATATATATATATATATATATATATATATATATATATATATATATATATATCCTTGACCGCATGCTGATGACATGTTTCCTACCTTCGCATTTAATATTTCTTTAATTCAATGTATGTATGCACCACTAATAGTGTGACCACATTATTTAAGGTTGTTCTAGTGGGTGGTTTGGCCCTGCCTGCAAGTATCAGTGTCATTGTAGAAGGGCATTGCAATGCGACTCGCTAGGGGAATGCCCTGAATTTGAGTTATGTATACCTCCTTTCTTTGGCCCAGGGTGTCAATACGGTAAGAGTGTGCCAATGTGTAACCTACTAATATTTGATTTGTAAATTAAGTTGACTAACGGTAATATAATATCCTAATGTAAATAAAGACCAACGGAAAAGTTGCATGTGCGTTGTTTAATTACATTTACCATAATTATTTTTTACTGAAACATAATACCATTTAAAAAGCGATATTCAACGAAAAATCACACTTCCTGAAACATTCCTGAAGAATCTATTATGAAAATGAGACTTCGCTTCTACAAAACTGCTGCACGCATCTCTATTTAACGTGAGATCACAGGTCAACCAAATTACTACACCTAAGTATCTTCTACATGAGACCACAAGTCCACAAAACTGCCGCGAACACCTATCTTCAACATAATACCACAAGTCCCTAAAACTCCTGCAAACTCATATCTTCAACGTGAGACCACACGTACACAAAACTGATGCAGACACATATATTCAACATGAGACCACACGTCCACAAAATTGCTGCAAACACCTATCTTCTATATGAGACCACGCGTCCACAAAACTGCTGCGGACACCCATCTTCAACATCAGATAACACGTCCACAAAACTGTGGCAAACACCTATCTTTTACATGAGACCACACGTCCACAAAACTGCTGCAAACACCTATCTTCTACATTGCACCACACGTCCACAAAACTGCTTCAGACACATATCTTCAACATCAGATCACACACCCACAAAACTTCTGCAGACAGCTATCTTCTACATGGGACCACAATTCCACAACCCTACTGCATATAATTAGCTCCATCATGAGACCAGCATTCCATGCAACTCCTGCATTAAACTAGATACAATAAGAGGCCAGATGTTAACAAAAAATACTACAGATAACTGTCTTCAAAATGAGACCACGCGTTTAAAATAAAATTACAGCAGAGACGTAGCTTCAAAATGAGACCCGACTTCAGCACAACAATACTGCAGGCAGTTAGCTTCAATATGAGACCAGACTTCAGCACAACATTACAGCAGACAGTTAGCTTCAATATGAGACCAGCCTTCCACACAACATTACTGCATACAATTATCTTCACCATTTGACCACATGTGTACACAATTGTATCATACATTTATCTTCTACATAAGACAAACGGTATGTATGAGAAACGATATAGGGACAACTAATGTTCAATTATCCAGCACGAGACAGGTAGGCGGTAGTATTGTTCATGCTCAAGAATGCACATAATCAAACATCTTATCAAACTTGATGTCATTCAAAGTAGGAGACGTGAAACAAGAACTGGATATGCTAATGTGGGCATGTACTCCCGGGTATGAAAAACAAAGAAATTTAATACATACTAAACCCATCCCCAATTGCGTATTGGAAAAGGGTCTAACACATGTCATTGAACAATTATCTGACCATAGAAATAATGGGACCGGACTATGGTCTATGTGAACAACGTAGGTGGAGAGAAAGTTTTTGTCTGTGTGGACATAGCTGGCCTAGCCTAACTCGGTTGTCGCCGTTTTCCAGCTCGGCTCATAAGAGAGAATCGGGTTCCGTATCCAAGGTACATGTGCTAAATTATGTTAGTATTGCACGAAATTTTTTTCTCAGGCAGAGAAATTAAATGTCTCATACAGGTGCAATCCAACTACATCCTTTTGTTATATATACGCCGTGGCGAATAGTCAAAAGACATACTGTTCTTGTCGATGGATTGAAAAGTCATCACAAAAGCCTATACGAGTGTGAAAAATACTCCACTAAAATCCCAGTCCCATGATGTGTTTGGCCCTGCAGCACCGAGTCTAGGAAGGTGTATCCATCACAGTTTATAACGAATTTTTCGGTTGCCCATCACGGTTAATACAGAAAAGAGCGGTTTGTGACATATGGACATATATGGTGGTAATGAAATGGTCTTCCTGCAGGAAGAATAGCTTGATGACTGCTAAATGCCTGATCGGAGTAAAGATGCACAATGGGTAATCATGACAAATTACAATCTTGTATTTCAACGTAGACCGCATATAAGGCATCTGCGATATGTTTTGTAATAGACAAGTAAATGACGTGTGTATTACAAAAAGCTGCCAGAAAATATCGCTAGACAAACATTT
This sequence comes from Meghimatium bilineatum, assembly GCA_034231615.1. Lineage (NCBI taxonomy): Eukaryota > Metazoa > Mollusca > Gastropoda > Stylommatophora > Philomycidae > Meghimatium > Meghimatium bilineatum. The sequence continues at coordinate 64,177,860 of CM067305.1, read as the reverse complement.
CTCCCTAAAATATTATAGGGCGAGATATTACATGTCAGTTCATTGTCAATACACTAACAATTCGTTTCAGTTGACGTATTTCATGTTGGTAGAAGTTCCTCAGCACCTGCATATTTAACTGATATGGACCATAACACATGTAACCCTGACGCTTACGCCGCCTTTGTGGAAATAATCTTACTTGAACAAACCCAGTTCTCCTGGTATAGAATAATTATAAAGGACACTTCTAAAATAGGTACGTTCTTTATGTTCATGAATCACGCATATACTCAAGTTGTCAATATATTATCATCATCATGTGAGTAGTGTATAGTGCATGGAACGATACGTGGATGTGCTGGATGTGCCGAGTGTGCTCGAGTGTGCTCGAGTGTGCAACCGAATGTGCAACTGAGTGTGCAACCGAATGTGCAACCGAATGTGCCCGAGTGTGCAATCGAATGTGCCCGAGTGTGCTCGCACATTCAATATGGTGGCGAAAGGAACGATACGTGGATGTGCCGAGTGTGCTCGAGTGTGCAACCGAATGTGCAACCGAGTGTGCAACCGAATGTGCAACCGAGTGTGCAACCGAATGTGCAACCGAATGTGCCCGAGTGTGCAATCGAATGTGCCCGAGTGTGCTCGCACATTCAATATGGTGGCGAAAGGAACGATACGTGGATGTGCCGAGTGTGCTCGAGTGTGCAACCGAATGTGCAACCGAGCGTGCAACCGAATGTGCAACCGAGTGTGCAACCGAATGTGCCCGAGTGTGCAACCGAATGTGCCCGAGTGTGCAATCGAATGTGCTGAGTGTGCTCGCACATTCAATATGGTGGCGAACCTGTCAAAAACGGTCGAAACCGGCCGAAATCGCGCGGTGTGTGTGTGCCCGGGGCGGGGGCAGACGGCTAGGCGGGCGGCGAGGTCCCCGACCCAGACAACTGGAAAAGGGGTGGGTAGTATATATGTGTGTGTATGCTGGCTTGGTGGTGTTTTCCATGCAAAATTGTGTTGAAAACTATGGTTATGGTGCGCTGTGTGTGTGTTATATAAATATATGTAACATACGACAAAAATGCTCATTAACATAAATGGATACAAGGTGGAAACATCCTTTTACAGCTATGATTGCTGGTCCGACTGGGTGTGGAAAAACTGTTTTTGTGCAAAATTTCTTAAAATATGTGCACGAGCTGGTGGATCCGATACCAGAGGAAATTATCTGGTGTTATGGGGCGTGGCAGGCTGCGTATGAGACCATGCCTGGTGTTAAATTTATTGATAGTCTACCAGACGTGGAGCAATGGACTGGTGATAAACCAAGACTGTTGGTTATTGATGATTTGATGAGTGAAACAGATGATCGCGTTACTAAATTATTCACTAAAGGAAGTCATCATCGGAGTCTGAGCGTGTTGTATATTGTGCAGAATTTGTTTGGTAAAAACAAAGAACACAGAACAATTAGCCTCAACTCACACTATATTGTGCTTTTCAAGAACCCACGTGACGGCTCGCAGATTATACATTTGGCCAAGCAAATGTACCCCGGTCAGAATAGTTATGTGCAAGATAGTTTTAAAGACGCAACAGCGGCCCCACATGGTTATTTGTTGATAGATCTCAGACAGGCAACACCGGATCATTTGAGATTGCGGAGTCATATATTTCCTGGAGAAAACCAAGTCGTATACGTTCCAAAATAAAAATGACTGACGCTTTGAGACGTCACGGTCCAATGTTAAAAACCCTGTGCCATGCAAAACCAGCTGTCGTGAAGAGTATAATAAAAACAGCATCACCGGCTCTCATACGCACCCTGTGTGAATGTTCCCACAATATCTTAAAAGGGCATGTTCGACTTACCAAGCATCAGAAGACCCGACTGCAACGACACAAGACTAATCTCAGACTGCTCACTCGCAAAAAGACTACCGTGAAAAGAAGGAAACATATTCTTAAACAAGGGGGTTTTATAGGCGCGTTACTGAAACCTGTCCTGAGTGTGTTGGGTAGTCTCTTGGGTGTATAATGGCCAAGAAAATGTTGCTGATCGATCCACGGGTACTAGAAACTTTACAGCAAAAATCTACGTACACACCACCTGATAGTTTAACGGATAACATGCGTGATCTGGATCAACAGATGCGTGATGTTTTAGATCGTTCTGATTTATCTAACGCTGATAAAGCTAGACTTTACCAGCAAACATTACAACAGTATTTGATTCGCCTTGACCAGTACAAAAACAGACCGTTGGGTTTATTAGACTTCAAACCACCTTCGTTGGTACCTGTAGAACCAGCACATAACAAACCAACTCTGCCGGTCCCTATCGAACCACCACATAAAACCGAAGAAGCAGCTGAGAAAATTCCAGACAAGGTTGAAGTGACGCCTGACCCACCTAAACGTTCGCTCAGGAAGAAAAGGAAAAGTAAAATTCCTACGCCTACCAAAACACCCATTTGGGAATCATGGTAGACAAAATGTTGTCGCGCCATTACTACAATCCTAAGAAAGCTGGAGCGTATGGTGGTGTTAGTGGTTTACAACGTACCACCAAACTTGAAACAAAACAAGTCAAAGACTGGCTAAGGCATCAGGATACTTACACTTTACATAAACCTATTCGGCGTCGCTTTAAAAGACGTGTAACCATAACAGGTGGTATAGACCAACAGTTTCAAGCTGATTTAATTGATCTTACAAAGTTAAGAAAATACAACGATGGATATTCATATTTGGTGACGTGTATAGATGTGTTTAGTAAATTCGCTTGGGCTGTTCCGATCAAGAACAAAACTGGAAAAGCTTTAGTCGAAGCTGTGAGTAGTATTTTAGAACAAAGAAAACCAATAAATTTTCAAACCGACAAGGGTTCGGAATTTACCAATAAAACATTTCTCAAGTTTCTTAAAGACAACGGTGTTCATTTCTTCACAACTGAAAATGAAGATGTCAAAGCCGCTGTTGTCGAACGGTTCAATCGTACATTGAAGGAGAAAATGTGGCGATATTTCACTAAAAGCAATAAACCTCGTTATGTAGATGTGATAAACGCCTTGCTTCGAAATTATAATTATTCATTTCATAGGAGTATTCGGATGGCGCCTGTAGAAGTTAATACGGGTAATCAAGCCCAAGTGTGGAATACGTTATATGGAGAGCGACCAACAGACAGAAAAGTATATTTCAATGCTGGTGATAGGGTGAGAATCGGGCTAGGTAGACACCATTTTAAAAAAGGATATACACCTGCGTGGACAGAAGAACTGTTTACCGTCAGGAAGATACAACCGACAACACCTATAACTTATACGATCAAAGATGATGCGGGCGAAGAAGTGCAAGGTTCCTTTTACAAAGAAGAACTTCAAAAAGGTGGTGACAAAACAACGTTTCGTATCGAAACAGTCCTAGAAGAACGTGGGGCTGGACATCGGAAACAGTATTTAGTCAAGTGGTTCGGCTATAATTCTTCATTCAATTCCTGGGTGTCGGCCACAGATATTACAAGATACTAATGGAAATTGATCAAGTTGAAACAGTATTACGGCCAGAAGAAGAAAGAGCAGGGGTACGAACATCACTCTGGGTCTTATTCGGTAAACTGGTTCCACGTTTAGAAATTGTTTTCCTTTGTCAAATGATTATTATATATGTGGTGATTGGTGTTTAATTATTTAATCTGTCTCGAGTCGACCTCGATGCACCTGGCGCCAAGATCTGGATCGCCTTACTGAGTAGCTGTTTGGGATAGATGCTACCAAACCCAAAGCTAGGATGAGTTTCTACATTACCTTACCGAGCAATTCTTCAATGAACATTTATCCAGACAATAACCCGAGCCATTATTTTGTCAAACTTCCACAAACTATAGAGATGAATTCCCAATATGAGGTGGGTCTAGCTGAAATTCAATTTCCAAACACATATTTCAACGTTCTTGATGGTGAGGTGTGGTTGACATATGTCCACCCACCATCTAATAACCTGAACGGTGTAATAACTATGCCGGCCGGTCTATACGACTCACCAGAGGGTTTTATCTACGAACTCAATTCTAAGCTGACCAATGCTGGTCGTATTGCGAAAATTTATTACAATAAAGCTTCAAAGAGAGCCACAATTAAGATTCTCGATGAAGGTACTGAACTTGCACTGAGTGAGACGCTGAAAAATATTTTAGCACTACCAAAAACACGTCTGACCTATGACGACGCAGATCGAACCAGTCAAGATATGGTCGATATGGATCGAGATATGAAAAATGTCTACGTGTATTCAGACATTGTATCTGCGCGTTCAGTGGGTGATGCGATGGTCCCACTATTACGCTCTGTACCCATATTGGACAAGACAGCTACCTCAGTGTTTCGAATCTATGATAAACCCCATTATGCACCTCTGAGTCGCTTCTCGTTTGATACCGTTGAAATCCTTTTAACCACAGACCAAGGCAAGAAGATCGCATTTACAGCTGGGACGTCAACGGTGACACTTCATTTTCGTTCTCGCAAACGGTTTGACTTGGAGTAAACAATGGTTAGACACGCAACAATCCACAGAAATCCTAAGCTATATGAGGAATTTTTCTGTAACCAAGCTGGGAATGGGCTACCCGTATTTGTCGGTGGTAGACATCAAAAAGGACACGGGCTAGGTAGTTTCTTTAGCGGTCTGGGTAGAATGGTACTACCCTGGTTAAAAACAGGTGGTAAAGCTCTACTTAGAGAAGGTGTCACTTCTGGTTTACAAGTGGCCCAGGATGCTTTAGGTGGTGTGAATATTCGCGATTCTATGCGAGATAGAGCCAAAGAAGCTGGCCAGCGCCTATTGGCTGGTGCTGTCGACCACGTTACCCAATCAGGTCGTGGTATTAGACATCGAAAACGACCAACACCACCGGGTGCACCCTGTCGGAAAAGAATAAAACCAGCCGCTAAACGACACCGAGCTCATTCCAAGCAGAACAGGACCCGAGACATATTCGCGTAATGGCTCTCATTCACCCCAACTCGTGTGAATGTCTGCATTCTGGCCTTGATTTGTTTAGTGTACCACCAACCCAAACAGCTGTTGACGAGGGTCAATACGTGGAAATTCATCCCCTGGCTGCTTTAGCGCCAGGGGCACCCATCGAGTTTGTTATTTTGGGTAATAGTGAAGATTACTTGGATCTTTTCAACACCTTTTTACACGTAAGAACCAAAGTGACACTACCTAACGGTGATAGTTTACCACCCAATACTGAAGTTGGTCCTGTGAATTATTACATGCACAGTTTATTTTCTCAAGTGGACGTTTCATTGAACGATACTCTTATCACAGCTAGCGAAAACACATACCCTTACCGAGCTTATATTGAAGCTACTTTGAATTATGGTGATGATGCTAAAAAGGGTCATTTGTGTGCCGCCCTCTACTACAGAGATACACCAAAAGCCCATGAAGATACGCAGGGGGATACGAATAACGGCTTTAAAATTCGCCGCCAACTGGCAACGGCGAGTGAAGAAATGGATATGATGGGTAAATTACACGCTGATATTTTCGCCCAAGACAGATATATGTTGAATGGTGTGGATGTAAAGATCAAGCTAACACCTTCTAAAGATGTCTTCAACCTGATGGCTACAGATGGGACCGTTGGTTACAAAAGTGTTATCACCCATGCAGCGCTAGTACTTAGAAAAGTCAAACTGAATCCAGCCATCTCACTAGCCCACGAGAAAGCCTTAATGCGAGGTAATGCCAAGTACCCGATAAAACGGGTTGGTTTGAAAACATTTTCCATCCCTAATGGTATGCTATCAGACGTTCAAGATAATTTATTTTTATCACAGACACCCACAAGAGTCGTTATTGGTTTGGTTGATGCTGGTGCCTTTAACGGTAATCTTAAGAAAAATCCATTCAATTTTCATCATTTTGATCTGACGTATTTAAACCTGTTGGTAGATGGTAGAAATGTGAGTGGTAAACCACTGACTATTAATTACGCCAATGATCAGTACATCAGAGCATTCTTTGGTAGTCTAACAGCCCTAGGTTTTGTCGGTAAAGATGCTGGAAATGGTATTGACGTTAGAGGTTTTAAGCATGGTTATAATCTCTACGCTTTTGATCTGACCCCTAGCTTGCTTGATGGTGATCAATTTGAGATGGCCAAGACTGGGCCACTGGCCATTGAACTGAAATTCGCCACCGTGACTGCATCGGCTATTCAAGTTTTAATTTACTTTGAAGTTGACAGTGTTTTAGAGGTATCCAAGACCAGATCAATTCTTACAGACTTTTTAGCTTGAGAGAATGAACACTAACCAGATCTACGAGTTATTAATACAGGATATCTGGATTCAGCGCCTCGGTTTAGTACAAGTCGTACCAGTGGATAAGTTACCGAGATACATTGACCCAACTCTGACAGCTGCTTTTGTTGTCAATACAGACCCCAGTTATAGATCGGGATCCCATTGGGTGGCAATTTATTACGATGGTGTTGGAACATTTACATATTTTGATTCGTTTGGCCTGCCACCCAGACATTCAGAGATTATCAAATTTCTAGAAAGAAATTCATATAGACCTTATGTTTACAACCCGAGAGTACTACAAGATTTGTTGAGTTCTACTTGCGGCTTATACGTTGCGTATTTCTTAATGTTAAAAGCACGCGGTGCGTCCATGGCATGTGTGTTGCGACCTTTCACGGTCAAACAGTGGAAAAATGATAAGCTTGTATACACCCTTGTCTGGAACCAGGTCAAACAAAAGTCACGAGTACAACATCTGTGACCTAGATACCACAGCGTACCCACGCCATGAGTCATTAATCTGGCAGCTCCTGTGACCTAGAAACGCCATACTGGCGTGGGGGTCATCCATGAGGCATGGCACAGACGCGACCAATCGGGAGCCCGGCCTCCGCGCGCGCGTGGGGTGCTCCGACCGCCGCTGTGTGTATAAATAAGAAGTTCACTTGATATAAACCTCACATCGCACTACCAGTCTAGAAGTGATATTTCCAAGTCCAGTTGTATCAAGAAGATGGCTTCACCAGTTACATACTTTTCCAGAACCAACGATATGATTAAACCATTAGGTGATGGTGTTAATGCAGTGGCTGTATCATCCTTCAAGAAACCTCTTATTCAGATTCGCAGATACTATGGTAATACACACATAAAGTATCCTACCAAAACAGGTATCACGATGAGTCGACAAGATTTCGTCGATCTAGTAGAACTACGTGATGTTATTCTGAATGAATTTGATAGAATTTCCAGTGTTTTTCCTACAAAGCAAACTTCAAATGCTCCAGTTACAAATACATATGACGATTCAACAGTTGCAGTTTCAAACACGTACATTGATTCATCGGCTCCAGTTTCAAACACCTATGACGATTCATTCCCATATGGTTGTGGTAACCTAGAGATGTATCTCACACCTGATTACGAACCTGTCTATGTACCTGAACCATCGGTATCAGCCATAGAAAAGACCCAAACCAACCAAGAGACAAAAAACACAACCTGTTTTGGTACCGCTTTATCAACAGTGAATTATACAGTGAACATTATTTTTTCTTATTTATTTTGAAAAATGTACACGATTCATAAATAAATATATTTTATATCTCTGAAACAATTTGTTGTCAAGTATTTTCAAGTTCTCGTTTACCGTGCTGTCTGTACTGTGTGTTTTGTTAACTTGCTACAAAGAATCATCTGTCAAACCAGAGGTTCAAGGTTATCCACAGGTCAAGAACATCAGCTAAACACCAGAAGGTATCCACAGGTCAAGAAATTCAGATAAAACCAGATCCACTTGACCAGAGGCGGGTTACACCAGTGTTCAGATACAGGGCAGGCTGGGAAGCGTGATTTTTGGGTCAGAAAACAGACAAGAACCCATTAAGTGGTGGGTGTTAGACTCGGGAGACATATACATTTAAAACATACAAATATAAAACAAACAAAAATGGTTAAACATAGGAAATACTTTTATTTACGTACTTTTTTATATTTTGGTGCGTACCAAGGTATACAATTATGAAAAATGGATATGGATTTTCATAAAACATTTCAAGTGTGTATCATTTATACACCATAAATTTTTCAAATAGAAAATGTACAATGTCATAAAAAGCATAAAATTATGAAAAGCCCATAAATAAACATTTATAAGGAGCATGAAATTAGGCAAAGGACATACAAATTTCTAAAGGCATAATCATTACATTATGAAATTATACAACAATTCCGACACCAAGTACGACTTTGAGAAAGGTTATATAGAAAGAGGTGTTGTTGAGACATTATCTGACTGTACCTGTCGTTTAATATAAAAGTAAGAAAGTGAGTCTCTGTGTTGTTAATAAGTGTACACAGCTGTCCCTGTCGTCTTAAAACCCATATTCTTACCCCCACTACTCTGTCTAGTTGTCAGAACGTCAGAAAATGTCTTTGCGTCAAATTTATTTTGCGTCTTGCTTAACCCCTTTGTCGATGTCTTGTCGTAGGGGCCATAACAATGATAAGTCTTGCTACATAACGAGATCATCCCTATACCACCATACTCGAGCTTGAATAGGCCTGGCTTTCGTTTATCGAATAGCCGCGCCTCGACGCACCGGGGGCAGTCTTTAGGCGGATCGAGCAAGAGGTCTATATGAACATGACAGGTTTCCCTAGGGAACCACTGGTCGTAGACTCGTCGATATTCAGCCCTCATACTAGGCTTAATGACGTCATGCAGACTGTCAGCTGCTAGGGCTAAATAAAGAGAATCAGTATCCATCTCTGTCACCTCAAAATCACGCCTGTCCACAAATCTATCGAGGAAGTCATAGTAAAACTCAAGCATCCTAAGCTTGGCGTATTGGTAAACGAAAAAACCAATCTGGATGGGCAGGTCCCATTTCGTGTGCTGATACCGTGACTCAACCTCGTATAAATCAGGACCAACCTCGACCATCTTCTTAAAGTAGGGGCTATTGACCAGGGTATCTGTAGCTGTAGGTTCCACATACACCACTTTAGTATGTTTCACTTTATTGGTGAGGGTTTTTCCATACGCCGCATTCCCAAGTAATTTCATAGTATCACTTGTAATAGATGCGGCTGGTGATAGATCACCCTCACGACGAGCACTGGTAACAGTATCACCAAAGTGACTGAAGCATGCTACAGGTTCATACTCTATAATCTGGTAAATGTATGTAACCACTAGACCATGCTCCAGATACCACTTTAGCAGGGGTGTGGCCAACAGGATTTTGTTACCAACATAGCGCCCAATAAGCGTGCGACGGGGTGTGGTCAATAGATTGTTCTCTTCAGCGTATTTCGCCATCAGTGGGCCAATATCTGCCCGACTGACATCAATATTCTTAAAGATGGGTGTCATTTCTGAAAAATGTGGTTTTAAAGTGTCTGGGACGTGAATGTCACATTCCACCAGTCCAAAACACGATCCATCGACAACCGCTGCAAGAATTTGTTCTTGGGTGGGTTTCGTGTATTTTGCGTAAGATGGTTTACGCCGAGTGAATGTAGCAGCTAGAAAGTCTCTGATGTCTTTCTCTTTCTTTTTTAAGGCCTGCCATTCACATTCCCAACACTCGACAACCAGACCCAAACATGCGACAGACAGAATAGCCCGAATCTCACGTGTTTTGGCATACAACCCAGCCAGTGGTTTTTTGTTGACTGGATTGATGACATGGCCTGCAGTGATTGGACAGTTGGGGTGTCCATGGAACATGCACCCATGAAATGTGTAGGTGGTGCGTTTCTTTACACAATAGCCATCCACTGGAATGTTACGCTCACTCAACCGCATTTCCTTGCCATTGAATTGAGTTATTAACTTTGTGTTGTTGGTGTGTTCCATCCATGCTAGCCACTCCCTACATTGTATGGTGTACAGACTCCGTCTGTGTTGCTTAAAACCATCATCCTTGGTCCGGGTGATTGTATAATCTGTGGGCATTTCCTGCATTAATGCCCACAAATAAAGAGCATTAGCATCATACCCCTTAATGCTCTTAACCAGCTTTCCACCCCGAATGTTGGTTTTATCCACCTCATGGTACCTATGAAAAATAATTGAAGGACCACCGGTAATATTGTGTCGTATAATGTTGTGTAGTTCTTTTTCATATTTAGCACACAACGTAAATACGATACCGCGTGGTAGAGTTTTAAACAGGTACCTGAGGGTGATTCCCGGAACAGAGATGGCATCTTTAAACATGTCAATACCTAGGTCAGCGTAGAATGAAACCTGGCTGGCCAAGGCATCCAACATGGGAACGACATCTTTGTTGTTGTACCACTCTAGAAAATCCTGCAATGTCTTCATTTTATTGACTCGCCAGATTTTTTGGCAGTACTCATACTCTTCAACAGATATGATGGATCTTTTAAGCTTTGAGTAGAATGCCGCGTGTGGTGGTAATCGTGTTTCCTGCAACTGCGCCAGGTCTGTTACATACTCATAGCAGAAAAAACCTTTCTGCTCGACTACTTTGTAAGCCGCCAGATACTTACTGTAACTAAAACCTGGCGCGAGGTAATTGACAACATCTAAAAATTTAAGTGTGTCAGTCGCTATGCACATAAAGTTGTTATTTCGCTTTACAGCGAAGTTGAAGGTCCCATTTTCACTGGGGTGGCTCAGAAAATAACGGGTGAAATATGGTTTAATCAAATTGACATCATATTTCCCCGAGTTAAACCCAATCACAGGCAGTTGGGCGAGATAACCCTCGAGTCTAGCCAACTCTTTACAATGCCCACCCATCAGCAAGGCCTGGCGTTCTGATTTAAACAGTTTTCTTAACCGTTTACCAGCGGTTTCAGCAATTTTTTCTAAATACTTCAACACGCGATTGACCAGCGCTTGAGGGTCGCCTGTGCTGACGAAACAGACTGGGTCTGTCATACCACAAACATTGGATGCTACAGAACACGACATAGGGATATGTTTTGCGATATATGTCGTGTTACTCGTCGACTTTTTTTCACAGTCGGACGAGTCGAAATAGCATTCAAAGTCAAAAGTGGCCCTGTACGGGTAGATATACACAGACTCATCAGCATCATCCTCGACTGGTAAAAGTTTTGCCATTGCCTCAAAGATGGTTTCGTGTGGTGTGTAGAATCCACCAGGGTAGATACCAGTGCTGCTACCACCTTTACAAGTTTGCTCGTGACGGGTGAGCATAAAGTTATCTTTCCAGACTTTCCCACATTTGGGGCATCCGAAGGAGTGGCTAGCTTCGTCTATATTACTTATGTACATGAAGTGATCTTTATGTTGGAGGAGGTATATAGTACTGGGAAATATGCTGCCGCTACGTAGTATGGGTATAAGGATATTTAGCTCGTTAAACTCGTACACCTCAATGTTAACTTGGTAGCAGTCTTCTAAGCTTGGTAGGATGTCGAGTGTCACACCAGGAAAGTCGGTCTGTGGTTCTCTGTCTTGGTAAGTGTACCAGTCGCTGAGTAAACTACGTGTCGGTGTGTTGAGTGCTCTGATGTTATGTTGGCGATGTAGTGCTAAACAGCGAAAGAAACACAGATTATCGAGATATGGGGTGCTTGTTGCTATGTTGGTTTGTAATGTAAAGATATATTTATTATTTTTGATATGAGGTGGAAGTGGATCGATAGAACAGCCTAGTGTGTGATTAGAAAGAAAATATAGGTAAAATTCTGTGGCACAAATATTTTCTAGCTCGTACTTGGTGTCAGGTCGCACACTAAGCCCGACTTTGGTATTGTCGAGCTCATTAATAGTAGTTATGAAGCGGTCTAGGTCACTTCGATTGTTTATGATTACAGGGCTCTCCAATACAGACACATTATTGGTAGAACCGTGAAAAAAGCGAGGTTCTAGGGTCTCCTTGTGGCGGAGAATGATATGCTTTGTTAAACTAATCTTGTAGCGTGTAGTTTGAGCGTTGTGAATTGCGAGTAATGTGTCATTCCAGTTATTTATGTGTGGTTCTGTGGGTGAATGAAAGATTGTATAATGTGCCATCTTTGTAAGTATTCGTGAATGCGTTTTTATGGTAGCCCAATTGTCTTCATAAAGTTGTTGAATATCCACTGGTAGCCCGGCAAGTTCATCCATTTTAAGTTTTTTAACCAGCCCAACCTCTGGTTCAGCTGGTCGTTTTGCGGTTGTAAGTGGTGGGTTTGATGTTGTAGACATCATAGTAATCGGTGGAGTTGTTACAGTGCCATCTATTGGCGTGGACCCCGTTGGTTGTTGTTCAATAAGAGTTGTTGTTGGCCTTTGTGTCGTGTTCATCACTACCTTGGGGTTTGAATGCACACGCTTAATGTGAAGCGCTAGACCTGAAGAATACGCGCAGACTTGGGGGCACATTGTACATGGGTATCGTTGGCCCCCATGCGCACTAGCCATATGACGTTTAAGGACAAACAGTCGTGCAAAGGACTTGCTGCAAACAGTACAAGTTGGTTTTGTTGGTGCGATAGTGGCCTGTGAACGAATAGAACATAACTTGTCAGACTCCAATACACTATTTATAAGGTATAGACATAACATAGTTATAGAGTATATACCATCGCAGTAGGAGTTATCGATATATTTAAGATAATTTAAACAGTGAATTAATAATACAAAGCCCTAACTATTACTGTAAAATAGCGTCAAATAAAACGTTGGTCTGTAATGATAATACTAAAATCAAGAGTATAACACATAGCGGTAGGAGGTTTCAATATACATGCCATAGATATAAATACGGAATACATAATAAGGTTACTATGAACTCCTACTAATTAATTGTAAAATTAATACATTTCTGAGTTATATAATGATAACACTAAAACCAGGAGTATAACACATAGTGTTGGGAGTTATCGATATACATAGCATAACATTGAATAACGTAATAAGGTTACTATGAGATCCTACTAATTAATGATGAAGATTACTAACTTACAATAAAATAAAACACAATTATAAATAAAACAGAGCTATATAATGATAACAACATGAAGAGTATAGTGAAAAACCCATACTAACAAAAATATAACTCACCATTTTCCAATGAATAATTTCCGACGATCTGGTTCAATGAAGAAGGCAAAAGGCGTGTTATCAACAAGCTGATGATTTTAATAGTGACGATCATTAGTGCTGTGTTGGTATTTATAGCACGCTGAAGGCTGACTCAGCGAAAATTTATTGGGTTCAACTATGTGGATTTCTGAAATAACCAGCTAAGGCTGGTTTCAACCAGTTAAACCGGAATCACTACTAACGCGGTCTCAGAGTGACACGGTCAAGGTCTAAGCTTTTCTATCAAAGTTTATGGTGAGTATTTCCGTTGGCGTGGTTCACACGCACTCGGGCGAAGAAAAAGTAATTAAGGCCAGATGTCGTTATCTGTCGTTATCGGGGAAATCTTATAAGTATTTCCGTTGGCTCACACGCACTCGGGTGAAGCGAAAGCTATTAATGCCAGATGTTGCTACCTGTCGTTATCGGGGAAATCTTAGTGCAAATTATTTAAACTTTATTCTGGCTTACAACACATGCAAACATACGCACATGTATGTATGTATGGGTGTATGTATGTATGTGTGTATGTATGTATATATATATATATATATATATATATGTATATATGTATGTATATATGTATGTATATATGTATGTATATATATATATATATATATATATATATATATATATATATATATATATATATATATATATATATATATATATATATATATATATATATATATATATATATATATATATATATATATATATATATATATATATATATATACGGTTGAAATATATTCGATATAAATTCCTTATTTTAAAATCCGAGTACACCATTAATTCCCACAATCAGATAACAGGTTTATGGTCATCTCCGTTGGCGTGGTTCACACGCACGCGGGTGAAGAGATAGCTATTAATGCCAGATGTTGCTACCTGTCGTTATCGCGGAAATCTTGTAAGGATTTTCACACGGAAAAGTACGCGTCTGTAGTATTTCATCAATCAAGTGGCGCACCCCTAAGTAACTCTGTAGAAAATTACGGTTCAGCTGACCTTTATGTTATAGAACCGACCTAGTTGAGAATGACCGACCTTCAACCGGTCAGCCACCTTGGTAGTTTCCGTTACTTCTAAACCAGAACAAAATAAGACAGTGGAAATTTTTAAGTGAAAAAGAGCAATATTTTCTTCAGCCGGGTTGAACTAAAGTTAAATAGGGCAGTGAGCCCCACCGATATCATGATCCCCACCCCGCCCGCGTAGGCCGGGCACACACACACCGCGCGATTTCGGCCGGTTTCGACCGGTTTTGACAGGTTTCACCACCATATTGGATGTGCGAGCACACTCGGGCACATTCGATTGCACATTCGGTTGCACATTCGGTGGCACATTCGGTTGCACACTCGGTTGCACATTCGGTTGCACACTCGAGCACACTCGGCACATCCACGTATCGTTCCTTTCGCCACCATATTGAATGTGCGAGCACACTCGGGCACATTCGATTGCACACTCGGGCACATTCGGTTGCACATTCGGTTGCACACTCGGTTGCACATTCGGTTGCACACTCGGTTGCACATTCGGTTGCACACTCGAGCACACTCGGCACATCCACGTATCGTTCCTTTCGCCACCATATTGAATGTGCGAGCACACTCGGGCACATTCGATTGCACACTCGGGCACATTCGGTTGCACATTCGGTTGCACACTCGGTTGCACATTCGGTTGCACACTCGAGCACACTCGAGCACACTCGGCACATCCAGCACATCCACGTATCGTTCCATGCACTATACACTACTCATGTGACATATTCGCTCCAGAACGTGGTCGCCCCCCGTATGGATTCACTGAACGCTTTTTTGATTCTGCGAAAGGTGTGCTGCCGCCTGTAAGAAGCATATTTAAGCAATACGATATATAACTGTACCATCGTCGTATCAGCCGTCATCTCCCCTTGCTGCCGTTAACTCTACCATAAACTATTATTCTTTACATGCTGTTGTCTCTATATATGCTCCCAAAAGACAACTTTATTTTTATGAAGTTGTTAAGAAGCCATTCCTCTTTTTAAGTTTATTGTTATGAAGTTGTTAAGAAGCCATTCCTCTTTTTAAGTTTATTGTTATGAAGTTATTAAGGAGCCATCCCTCTTTGATGTTTAGTGTTATATTATTTTTAAGGAGCTAGCAATCTGTGAGGTTTATTGATCTTAACACTTTCTCTTTTTATCTGTCCATGATGTACGTAAAGTGCTACTGTAACATCTAATTTCGAAAGCAGCGATTCTATTCTCTACTGTATTTTTTTCCTGTCCATGCTTCACAACCGCATATTGTTACTGGAGATACACAAGTTTGATCATACATATGTTGGCTATGCTGCTGGTATTTTGACAAAGATTGTTTATTTGTAAAAGTTTAAATATCACCATTTCAATTAATTTCTTGATTTCTACAGTGCAGTGTCCTGAGCTGTTTATGTTTGTGCAAAATACTGGAAATGTGTTACATCCTCTAGTTCGAAATTGTAAACTATTACTTTTGGTTGTACTTTCAATTTTTCCGTTGTCATAATCTTTATTTTCTTCATATTTTAGAATTCACTGTATTTTTCTGTTCAAAGAACTACTTGCTTTATACCATCGGCATTAATTTCTAAGAGAACTGTGTCGTCAGCACATCTTTTTTTTCAGTGATCTGCAAATGATAAAATGTTGAAAATTAGCAAATGCAAAGTTTTCTACACGTCGGTTATGTTTTCCGTGTATATGTTGAACAGGTACGGCGATAGTGTGCATCCTCGTCCAATTCCTTTATATACATAAAACTATTCTGATATTATACCGTCCACGTTTACTGCTGCCTCTTGCTCATTGTACATCATTGCGATGAAATGTCTGAGATGTTTTGGGAATTCCATGTCGACCATAATGTTCCATAATTGATGATGTCGTGTACAATCAAACGGCTTGGTCTAGTCATAAAAACATGCGTGCATTTCTTTGTTGAATCCCATTCATATTAATATAATGATTATCATATTGGAAATATTATCTCTAGTGTCTACGCCGGAACTAAAATAATGCATGTGTGCCTCATGAACGTCTGTTTTTATCTTATTGTGAATTGTATACTCTATATGTAGTAGTATATTACTAGCGTGACCTATCAAATCGACAGTTATGTAATGAGTGTGTAATAGAAAGTTGGAATGTGTTTTCTAAAGGTGCATCATCGTCACCAGGTGTCATACCGACTGTCGTAGACGTTAATAGCTCTCCACAACTCTGTATGTATGAGAGTTACAAATTACTTGTGGTATTTTTTTTGTTTATGGTTAAAGACCAAAGAGAAGCATAGTTTATTAAGGAGAAATATACTTAGACATATTTAATTGTGTGCAAATGGACATAATTAATAAATACCATAGACTAGCTAAGACGAGGATTTCAAACAAGAGAAATTCACTTCACACCATCTCAAGTTGACAGAAAACCCCCAGATACAAGATTGCAGACAGCATTGACGAGGTAGCGAATAAAAGGAATAAATAGAACGGCAATAATCTCGTGACAATGTAGATTAACCTTGAACAATAACGAAATTAATATCGAAAACAACTTATTATTGAGTAGTTTCATGGACAATTGAAAAGGAGAAAAAATGTGCAAGTTAACTAGTTTTCTGAACACATTAGAATGACCAGTGTAAAGAACTGACAGTGCTATCATTCTTAATCTGAGACAAATTCAATGTGAGAAATCACTTGTCTAGGATAATCTGCAGAATCTAGAAAAGACAAAGTAAATAAGAGAGAGTGACCGGAAGTGTACAGAAGGACAATCGTCTGGTTTCGTAAGGGACATATATATATATATATATATAATTCGTGTTCGTGAATTAAAATTGGTTGGATACTTTTGCGTGTGAATTTTGGAATTAGTGGTAACAAATTTTGCAGTTGTAATATAAATATAATATATACTTACGCCCTCCGTTAAAATGGCGCATCGTGACATTTGTGTTATTTCTTGGGGCCACAAACGGAATTTTCTTCAATGTTTCAGGACTACCCGCTGGGAATATGTGTTTTTTTTTCATATGCCTAGTTAGATATCGAGGTGTATCCATGCGAATTTCCTGGTAAAACACTGATTCATAATTAGTAAACCGTCAGTGAGAACACAATGATTCGTAGTAAAATGGAGAGTTGTATGAAGATAACTACTAGTAATATTAAATAAATGAATAACTTATTTGAACATAGAAAGTCACGAGTTTACACACAGCATAATTAGAGAAGCTTAGAATGCAAGAGCCAAATATACTTTGTACTCACAAAAAGAAACAATATAGGAAAAATAATAACATACGCATGAATAATACATACCGAATACGTGACCAAAATCATAAAAAAACGACGCTGGACATACATCGGCCACATACACAGAATAAAGGAAGACATAATTCCACGACAAGCGTTCATGTGGACACCAAAATGAGAAAGAAAACAGGGAAGACCAAAAACAACGCCCAGAAGAACATTTATGAATGAACCAAAATCAACAGGTAAAAATACACACGACCTGCAACCCCTAGCAACTGACTGACATGCATGTAAACTATGACATTCGACCCATGTGCCAAACTTGGTAAAAGAGGAACTGACTGACAGACTGACGAGTAATACATAACGTGTGTTCAGATACCGATAATAAGATAATACTGAAAGTAATAAAAATCACAACAAACATAGTGAAAAATTACACCCATACGAAAAGCGAAATGGACCAAGTGCACTTAGATATACATAAAATGGAAAACTATAAATACAAGCGGAAAGTGTGCAATGATGTATAAATCAAGAGGTATGTATATTCATCGTCTTCATCTTAATACTGGTTACTGGAATTACATTATAAACGACGTGTTCTCCCCTCCACAGACGAAGAGGTTGGGTGTATTTTGTTTATTTCAGCTCTCTTCCCACAACCGCCACATAATTCTAGAGAACCATATTTCCTGACCGTATAGTGTATTAAAGATTACTATTAATGGAAGTCACAAAAGATACAACAGAATAACCGAGGCACTGACTTAGCAAAATATAATTGTTTAAATTTGAAAGATCCAATTGAACATTTATTGTAAATAATGTGTGAGGTAGGGAATGTCAAGTAATAAGTGTGTTGACAGAGTCTAATCAAATCTAGCTTCGCTCCGCGTGTGTACGGTACTATTCTGGAACGAATTGTTGCTAGAAGCATAACCAGAAACTAGAGATAAAAGGCGTTCTCCCAAATAACCTAGGTGCATACATACCTAGAAGAGACACAGTCACAAATGCAACAGTTATTGCATATGAAGTGTATTCAGAGCAAAGAAGAATCTGCAGAAGCAGCGATAAACCTGGAAGATGCATACAATAGCATTAGTTACTCCCATCTTATCGAAATGCTAAGGGAACAAGAATACCACCCATGGATAATACGCTGGATATCAAATGTGCTAGTCTCTATACAAGTCGCTCTGAGGTGTGGATCCTGGACGTCTGCGATCAGAACAATAGCACTGGTCTTCCACCAGGATCTCCTCTGTCCCTAGTACTGTTCAATGTGTATACATTGAGAATTGCTCAATTGCAAACTTCCAGCAATTGTAGATTTCTAACATACGCTGACGATATCCTACTATACAACATGGGCATGAACAGAACAGATATCGCTGACAGTGTACAGAATGGACTTGATCAATTGTCGATACGAAGGAGAACATGCAATGGTGTAATTCATCACGTGACATATTCTTTCCAGAACGTATTCTTTCCTATGGATCTCATGAATTCTCCGCGGTCTTGAGTAAGCTGCCCTGCATCGTCCAGAGACATGCGCAGGCATTCTTGAATGTCTTTTTTCCAACTGGGTCTTGTTTGACATTTTCCCCTGTTGCCTTCTATCATCCCCTCCATTAACACTCTCTCCATGCCGTCGTGTTTCTTAATATGACCGAAACAAGTTAGCTTTATGCTGTGATTAATCCCTCGAAATCAAAGGTCGTATGGTACTCCTTAAATAATAATCTGGTCAATGACACATTGCCAGCTGTTAGTTGCATGGGCTCATTCATTGAAAGAAAATATGACCTTAAATATATTGTGATAATCTTTGATAGATGTATCTCATTCAACAAGCACGCCACAAATGTGATTCAGAAGGCTAACAGAGGAATTAGTTTTATCAAGGTTATATCGATTTTTGACATACATAAATGGGTACGTTTTTTCTGTTTCTGCAAGTGACGGTGCTATATGTCATAGATTATGGCATCGGCCTACTATATCACAGACACAAGTCGATAGATTGGAAAAAGTCCAAATTGAGGCAATGAGAACGGTACTGGGTTGTACTAGAGATAAACGAATCTCTGTTTTGAGATTTTTGATTGATCTCCCCAGCGTTAGAGTTCGACATCAGGTAGAACAATTTAGGTCGTACCTTAAAGTGGCAGAATACAACCACCACCCATTACACGATCGTCTAGATGAGACAAAGGGAAAATGAATCAAGCGTGGCAGATCATGGATGTCAGAGACTGAAGACATACTGCGAATAGTATGCGAATTGAAAGAAATAGGAAAGAGTAGAATGGGAATTGGAAGAATGGGTGGAGGTAGACAATGAGACGAAATCACTGACTAAAGTAATAATACAACTAGAAAAAGCGTGTCGAATATGGACGGAAGTCAGGTCTCAGGATACAGTATATGAACTCGCCCGACTACACTCGAAACCACAATATATAATATATACATAGATGTCTCCGTTACCAGAAACACAAATAAAAGCGGTTGGGGTTTTGTTGCCTACAGCAACGGGGTGAAGTTGGTTGAGAAATATTCAGCATATTCTATTGTCACATTGAGCATGAGAATGGAGATAAAGGGAGTTACATCAGCTCTTAATTGGTTGCTAACTGTAACATCAGCACACGCGGTAATACTCACATGCTCTCAAAACATGTTGCGCAAGATAGAAAAGTGCATGCTAAGAAAATAAATATTAGACTTATTGAACAACACAGTTGTCCAGAGTATTGCATGGATAGACTGCGCTGATCATGGTTGGGTCAGAGGAACCAAGAGAGCCGATTTATTAGCACTCAATTTGGAGATAGACGGCACACAACTGAGAAGAGATAAAGCAGACTTAATGAAAGCAGTAATTAATTTATTTCAAGATACCGATGATTTAAATGAGAATGAGAACGTACACATACAGAGAATATTAGAAATGGGAGTATCTAGAGGTGAGGGAAGGAAAAAGTATTGGTTTTGGAAAATCCTGAAGATCACACATTCATCACCTGAACGGAACTCAGAGTCTATATACACTGGGATGGCTGCTGGAGCGGAAGACGGAGCACTTATGGGAATGTCCCGCATGCTGTGAATCAAGTTTCTAATCAAGAATCAAGCTTCATTACACCCTTTTCCACACACTGACACACGCTTACCATACTTTTATTAATTAAGTTAACAAATGAAGACAAATACTAAAGGTACAGAGTTTAATAGTTGACCCTAAAATGTTTGTTTTGAATATAAACTTCATCTACATAAATAATGCAAACATACACGATTCCTAACTATAAATGTTATCAAATATACGTCAAATACGACAGTACGTATCTTTAAGTTTGATCCGCCTGTTGTGTCAGCCTTCTTTCTGTAGCGGTTGATGTTCGCACCTGGTTGTAGCCAGATAGTCATTACAATTGGAGAGTTCTTCAAAACAACTGTGGGAGTTCGACAGGGATGCATAATGTCCCCAGTACTTTTTAACATATACTTAGAGCACATCATACAAGAGACATTGCATGACTATAACACGTCTATATCGATCGGAGGTCGCCCTATTTGCAACTTGCGTTTCTCTGATGATATTGATCTTATAGCTGGGTCAGAACAATGATTGCAAGAATTAACATCAAAGTTAGATAAAGTTACCAGCAAGTACGGAATGGAAATCAATTCAGATAAGAGCAAAATCTTGGTAAACAGCAGAGGCACAGAAAACCAGACTAATATCATGATGAATGGACATACGCTTGAAGAGGTGAATACCTTCAAATACCTCGGATCCAGTATATGCAGCGATGGTAAATGCAAAGCAGAACTAAAAATAAGGTTGGGGATGGCTTTAGCGTCCTTGTCAAGGCTAACTGTGATTTGGAAAAGCAACATCAGTGTTGGAGTGAAAATCAAACTGTATAGGTCGCTGGTGCGTTCCGTTGTGTTGTATGGTTGTGAGAGTTGGACACTCACTGCGGACATGGAGAGAAGATTACAGGCTTTCGAGTATAAATGCTACAGAAGAATTCTACGAATTTCCTATAGGGAACATACGACCAATGTGTACGTAAGAAATAAAGTAGAGATGTGTGCAGGTGTCCAAGAGCCATTGCTTTCAATAGTGAAACGACGAAAACTAGCATGGTTCGGACAAGTATGCAGGCACGATTCCTTGTCAAATTCAATACTGCAGGGAACTGTCGAGTGTGGAAGAAGCAAAGGAGGACAAATAAAGACATGGACAGACAACATCAAGGAATGGACAGGGCTAGATATTTCCACACTCATCCGCATCTCTGAGGATTGAATTCGCTGGAGGACTCTGTGTGCTGAAGCTTCCAATGTGGTACCCCTACGATCCTGAAGGGTTATGGGTTTTATTGATTATTATTGAGATTGGCATCACTCAGTATTCAGGATTCATCTACAGTCTTCACTTGATTTAAGGATAAAGTGTGGTCATTAATTCATACACCAATTTATTTCCTAGTAACATCAGAGACAGATCATCTATCATCGGGGCTGTACATCCATTAGAACCCCAAGTATCACACGTCAAACATTATTTCTGTTCCTCAGTTAATTCGCTCAGAAATTGAATTAAAAAGTTAATATGTGTGCGAATGAAAACACACCAGAACACCCGACTTGTCAATAGCAGACTGTAAAGGAATAATCAATTTCTTTATGAATCACGTTCTAGAGACTTTTTTTCTACATATCTTGTCCTAGATATATTGTCTTCATATCTTGTCCTAGAGATATTGTCTCAATATCTTGTCCTAGAGAAATTGTCTCCATATATTGACCTAGAGATTTTGTCTCCATATCTTGTCCTAAAGTTATTGTCTCCATAGATTGACCTAGATATATTGTCTCCATATCATACCCTAGAGATATTGTCTCCATATCTTGCCCTAGTGATTTTGTCTCAAAATCTTGTCCTAGAGATATTGTCCCCATATCGTGCCATAGAGACTTTGTCTCCGTATCGTGTCCTAGAGATTTTTTCTCCGTATCTTGTCCTAGAGATATTGTCTCCATACCTTGTCCTAAAGATATTGTCTCCATATCTTGTTCTAGAGATAGTGTCTCCGTATCTTGTCCTAGAGATTTTGTCCCAATATCTTGTCCTAGAGACTATGTCTCCAAATCTTGTCCTCTAAAATATGTATGCATATATTTTTCTTGAGAATATGTCTCCATATCTTGTCCTCCAGAATTTGTCACAATAACTTGCCCTAGAGATTTGTCTTCAAATCGTGTCCTAGAGACTTTGTTTCCATATCTTGTCCTAGAGACTATGTCTCCATAAATTGTCCTATAGACTTTGTCTCCATATCTTGCCCTAGAGATTGAGTCTTCTTATCTTGTCCTATATATTTAGTGTCCATATCTTATCCTAGTATATGTCTCCATATCTTGCCCTAGAGACTTTGTCTCAATATCTTGTCCTAGAGACTTTGTCTCAATATCTTGTCCTAGAGACTTTGTCTCAATATCTTATCCTAGAGATTTTGTCTCAATATGTTGTCCTAGACATTTTGTCTAATATATCTTGTCCTAGAGATTGTGTCTCCATATCTTGTCCTAGAGATAATGTCTTCATATATTGTCTTAGAGACGTTGTCTCCAAGTCTTGTCCTAGAGACTTTGTCTCCATATCTTGTTCTAGAGATTGTGTCTCCATATATTTTCTTAGTTACGTTGTCTCCATATAGTGTCCTAGATACCGTGTCTTCATATATTGTCCTAGAGACTTTGTCTCCATATCTTGTCCTAGAGACATTGTCTCGATATCTTGTCCTAGAGACTGTGTCTCCATATCTTGTCCTAGAGATTTTATCTAAATATCTTGTCCTAGAGATTTTGTCTCCATATCTTGTCCTAGAGATTTTGTCTCCATTTCCTGTCCTAGAGACTATGTCTTCATATCTTGTCCTAAATAATATGTTTCAATAACTTGTCCTAGAGACTTTGTCTCCATAACTTGTCCTAGAGACTTTGTCTCCATAACTTATTCCTAGAGATAATGTCTCCATACATTTTCTTAGTTACGCTGTCTCCATATATTGTCCTAGATACCGCGTCTTCATATCTTGTCCTAGAGACTTTGTCTCGATATCTTGTCCTAGAGACGTTGTCTCCATATCTTGTCCTAGAGACTTTGTCTCCATATCTAGTCCTAGAGACTGTTTCTCCATATCTTGTCCTAGAAACTGTGTCTCAATATCGTGT
>CM067305.1:64106652-64154102 GCA_034231615.1 Meghimatium bilineatum | reverse complement strand
CTAATACACAGAGTACCGTATTCTACTTTGATAAAGTTAAACTTCTCCTTACTTTCCATTCCCATAAGTATAATGTCCGTCGAATCTTGTTTAAGAAGTATTCAATTATCCATTCTGATTCTGAAATTCGTGGCGCTTTCCATGACTTTCCTTTGGTAGCCTACATGCGTGGCAAAAATGGCCAATGGTATCTTGGTGTACAGCCAATTCAGGTCTTATGTTCCTGCTCACGTTGTCGCTATGTGTTGTGCAGTACTACTAGCCAATGCCTGCATAGTTTGGAGGACAGTGTGGAGGAATCATCACCAACATCAGTATGTGAGATAGCTGTAAATGTAAATCCGCTGGATATCAGACGGAAAGAATACTGACGTAATAAATGTACAAGAAAAAAGAAAAGGCCATCCAAACAGACTATTTATTGACACTTGTAAATAATCGTAAATAATAAAACAACTATCTATATTCGTTGTATCCATATACCGCAAGAGATATTGCGACACGATAAATACCAGGTCCGACCCCTTTGAGGAAACGTGCACCAACCATCTATAGAAAATAAATTACTACATAAAACAGCCAATAATGGAACACTACACACAATACTGGAAACATGTGTCCTATAAGCCATAAGCTGCTAACCGTCTTCAACAATTACGGACTGCAATAACTCCATCTGCTGTAAAGTCCAAGTTTTTTAAAGGACTTGAGGTTATATGCAAAACCCTGATGTATCTGCCTACGATTTACGTGACTCTTGTGGTAACGATGCCTACGAGATTTATGTTTCTCTAGAGGTGACAATTGCTGAAATTACAAAGTAGAGACTGATGTCCTCAAGACAACAATTGATAAATGCACCAAATGTTTGATATCATGGAACATAAAACATCAGACATTGCATAGAAAGTAATTTAAGTCACACGAACAAACTACAAACAGGGCACAAGAAGGACATCTCCAGAGAACTCGTCCACCACTGACGACGCAAAGCAAACACGGGCTACATCGTATACATATATATATATATATAGATTTATTGACATGTTGTGGACTGTGACTTAAATTCATTCATATTGATCGCATTCACTATCCAGCACACTGAACAGAAACTATAGTGACGTCATCACGACAATATGGCGTTGTGTTTTCATTCTGTGAAGCAAGGATCTATGTTATGTATTATATTCAGTTAATTAGTGTGCAGTGTAAAATATGTCAATTCGGGATAATATCTTGAAGGTTACTCGTTAATGGATTAAAAGATAACAACATAGTGAAGGTATTATCAAGTTTAGAAGTATTAATGTGGATGCGTACGAAGTAAGGTTGAGACCTAGTGAATTGGTAGTGATGCGCTCAGCGCGAAGTTCAAATGTGATGTAGTGTCAACATCAGCAAAGTGCAATGGAGATGGAGAGTGAAGACACATCCATATAACCACATCAGAAGGACAGCTGGAGAGGAGATGGGCACCACTAGCTAAACCTTTTGCCCACTGACATACTACAATGGATAATCACACACAGAGAATACAGAACAAAGCTCTTAAACTCACCGAAAACTGTGTTATCGGCACATATAATGTGCGCACGCTATACGCATGCGGAAAGGTCAGCGAACTTTCACACGAATTAAACAAGTATACATGGGACATAATGGGCATGGCACAGGTAAGGTGGGCCGGATTTGGTGAAACATAACGGATGACAGTCACACAATATGGTATAGCGGAGATGAAACAAAACACCAACATGGAGTGGGGTTTATTGTAAACAAAGAGAAAGTTAAATCTATCATTAGTTTGCACCCCTATAAACAGCAGACTTATAACAATACGTGTAGCAGCTAAACCCAAAAACATCACGATAATTCAAGTTTATGCCCCAACTGCCGATTATGATGAAGAGGAAATAGACGCATTTTACGAAACACTAGAAGACACAATAAAGGAGATTCCCAAAAAAGATATATTAATAGTACTAGGCGATTGGAACGCAAAAGTAAACCTGATGCGTATGATCAATGGGCCGGTACAGTAGGGAAATTTGGAACAGGAGAAACGAATGAACGAGGACTAAGACTATTGGATTTTGCCAATAAATTTAAATTTACTATTGCAAATACATTATTTCCACACACGATTTCCAGAAGAACAACGTGGCATGCTCCAAAAGCGGACATACATAATCAAATTGATTTCATTCTTACACCGAGAAAATTCAAGTCCAGCATAAATAAATCTCAGACAAGAACGTTTCCAGGAGCAGACATCGGTAGTGACCATGATATGGTTCTATTGACGATCAAAATTAAGCTTAAAAAGAATCATACGCAAAACAAATGCACATGATTAAGATTTAATTTAGAAAAATTGAAAGATCCAGAAATAGCAGAGATATTTGAGGCAACAGTGGGAGGAACATTTGCACATCTAAGCCTTGTAAATGAAGATGTTAACTCTCTCACAGAAACCATGAAAGGAACTTTATTAGAATCTGCAACAGAAATACTAGGGACATGAAGGGAAATAGCACACAAACCTTGGGTAACAGATGGCAACCTGAAATTGTGTGACGAACGGAGGGAAATGAAAAAAAGATTAAGAAAGAGGCCGCTGAAATGTCAGGGCAATATAGCAAAATAAACAAAAACATCAGAAGGAAAATGAAACAATCACAAGAAGTGTGGCTAGATGAAACATACGAAAGCATCAATGAAAGTATTACAAGCGGAAACAGTAAGGTAGCATACGACACTCTAAGAAAGATAACACATCCAAATAGACCAAAGATATGTACAATACAAGATAAACACGGAAAGATACTCAATGAAACAACAGATATAGTGAAAAGATAGAGTATTGCAAGGAGCTGTATAACTGCAAGTGTAATCCTGACTACACGATATTACATAATTCTGAACTAAACAACAGAGAAATAGTAAATGCAGAAATTCTAGTAGATGAAATAAAAGAGGCCATACGAACATTGAAAGGAGGGAAGTCACCTGGTGTAGACAACATTACAGCAGAATTGTTGAAATACGGGTGAATTAATGTCGTAAATATTATGACCACAATATGCCAAAATATATGGAACACAAAACAATGGCCCACTGATTGGACACAATCACTAATAATACCAATTCCCAAGACAGGAAATTTGAAAATGTGTACAAATTACAGAACAATTAGCCTTATAACACACCCCAGTAAAGTGATGCTCAAAATACTACTTAACAGAATAAAACACAAGTCGGAAGAAATAATTGCAGAAGAACAAGCTGGCTTCAGAGCAAACAGAAGCACTGTTGAACAAATATTGAACATCCGAACACTAATCGAAAAACATATTCAGGACCAACGTGATCTATAACACAACTCCATTGCCTTTACAAAGGCCTTTGATCGTGTTTGCATGATGGTCTGTGGCACATATTGAGGAAATTTAATTTTGACACCACAATTATAGACATTATTGAAGTTCTGTACGAAAATGCAAATAGTGCTGTCTTGTCACACAATACAATTGGAGAGTTCTACAAAACAACTGTGGGAGTTCGATAGGGATGCATAATGTCCCCAGTACTTTTTAACATATACTTAGAGCACATCATACAAGAGACATTACATGACTACAACACGTCTATATCGATCGGAGGTCGCCCTATTTGCAACTTGCGTTTCGCTGATGATATTGATCTTATAGCTGGGTCAGAACAATCATTGGAAGAATTAACATAAAAGTTAGAAAACGTTACCAGCAAGTACGGAATGGAAATCAACTCAGATAAGAGCAAAATCATGGTAAACAGCAGAGACACTGAAAACCAGACTAATATCATGATGGATGGACACAAGCTTGAAGAGGTGAATACCTTCAAATACCTCGAATCCAGTATTTGCAGCGATGGTAAATGCAAAGTAGAACTAAAAATAAGGCTGGAGATGGCTTAGCGTCCTTGTCAAGGCTAACTGTGATTTGGAAAAGCAACATCAGTGTAGGAGTGAAAATCAAACTGTATAGGTCACTGGTGCTTTCTGTTGTGTTGTATGGTTGTGAGAGTTGGACACTCACTGCGGACATAGAGAGAAGATTACAGGCTTTCGAGTATAAATGATACAGAATAATTCTACGAATTTCATATAGGGAACATAAGACCAATGTGTACGTAAGAAATAAAGTAGAGATGTGTGCAGGTGTCCAGGAGCCATTGCTTTCAATAGTGAAACGACGAAAACTAGCATGGTTCGGACATGTATGCAGGCACGATTCCTTGTCAAAAACAATACTGCAGGGAACTGCCGAGGGTGGAAGAAGCAGATGAGGTCAAATAAAGACATGGACAGACAACATCATGGAATGGACAGGGCTAGATATTTCCACACTCATCCGCATCGCTGAGGATAGAATTCCCTGGAGGACTCTGTGCTGAAGCATCCAATGTGGTACCCCTACGACCCTGAAGGGTTATGGGTTTATTGATTGACACTAAACAGTGAAACATCATACAACATCAACCGGAATGTGAACTATTAATTTAGTACAGACGTTCAACGTGTATATCATTAATGTACTTTAAATCATCATCATCAAGTGTCATCTCTCCACAACAAAGGTTTGGTGCAGCGTATCACCAACATTCATGTCTTTTGTATTGTTGGTGCACTCTGTTAAATCGTAACCTGTCCATCGTGTAATATTACTCTCCCATTTTAATCTCTGCTTACCTCTTGCTCGCTTCCTTTTGCCTTTACCATCAAGTAAGGTCTTCAATACGGTGTCATGTCTTTTAATGTACCATGAATATGAAATGGCACAACATCACATATACAAAAACAACAACAACAACAATACTTACACACACTTACATACTGCGCATTTATATGTACATTTATTGAAAACCACAAACATTTAACACCAACAATTTCAAAGTATAAATCATCATTACAGTAGAGTGTTAAATGTTTGTGGTTTTAATTCCATAGATATTTCCAACTTAAAAAAATTGCAACGGTTTGACAATAAAATATGTCTTCAATTAGATGGTGAGGGGTGATGTGGTGGGGCTTTTGGAAAGGTTGGGCACGTGTTGACAAGTGGAGACACGAGGTTTTACAAAAGTTGACGTCAATAAAACTAATTGTATACAGCTACTAAAATAAGGACATTGAAAACTAAAAGGTACATACAAACTACTTCCGTGCTTTCAGTTGCTATTTTAAATATTGTTGGGAAATTAATGTTGTGAGGTGTGGGGGTTAAATGTTATGCGACACAATCTGCATAATCGATTTTTCATTTGTAATTTGGTATTTCTAGCTCTACCACCAATAAACTGATAAAATGGCTGACCTTGAAGACACATTTCTCCTGAGAAACCTTTCCTACATTTAGGACACTTCCCAGATAAAGTCTCACACGTTCTATTTAGGCAGTGATCAGAGCAGATGGAGTCACATCGCAGACCATAATAATGTAACTGACAGTCTAAATTTCAAGAAAAAATACAACTTATCAAACGATATTGTTAACACGTAACAGTAATAAGACCTATAATTAGTTAGGATGGTATGTGTGTTACACTCGAGACATCATCACTAGACTTGATAGATTGGTAGGGATATTTTTTACACTCGCGACATCATCACGAGACTTGATAGGTTGGAAGAGATATTACACTCTAGACATCATTACGTAACACGTTAGAATGGTAGAGGTATTACAATTCTGACAACATCACGTAACCCGTTAGGATGGTAGGGGTAGTACACTCCAGACAACATCACGTAACCCGTTAGGATGGTAGGGGTATTACACTCCTGAAATCATCACATAACCCGTTAGGATGTTAGGGGTATTAAACTAGAAACATCATCACGAAACACATTTTGGTAGTTTGCATTACACTCGGGACAATATCACGTAACTCGTTAGGATGGTAGGGGGTATTACATTCCGTACATCGTCACGTAACCAGTTGCCAGGGCTCTTTGCTGGATAGCGTCCAGCATTTTCATGTTTGTCGGGGCGAAGTTATCATGTACTATGCTCGCATATTCGAAATTGCCCCTCAGGTAGGCTTTATAGAATATGAGCATAGTCTAAGTATCCGCCCCCCCCCCCAACCACTGCCTCTGATGTATCTGAGCATATTGGGCCCTCCTCTACATCTATTGACTATGCTAGTAATATGCTTGTCCCATCTTAGACTATGATCTAGCATCATTCCTAGGAATCTTGTATATTTGAGAATATAATGTTTTCTTTGTTTATGTTGATGTTGACTTTATTATCTCAATTTCTTTTTTTCCTCTGTTGAAAACCATTGCAACTGACTTGCTTTCATTTATTGTGAATCCCAATCTCTTCATTCACTGGTTCACAGAGTTCAGCTGTCTTTTGACAGACAATGGTAAATATATTTTTTTTAAAATGCTTCTATTTTTCCTGAAACCAGCTTGGGTTGGGCTGTAAATATTGTGTTTATTGAGGTGGAAGGTAATTCTTTTATTGACTATAGTCTCTAATATCTTTCCTAGGTGTGATGTCAGTGAGATAGGTCTGTATGAGACGACATCCTTAGGGTTATTGTTGGGTTTTAATATCGCTACTATTGTCGCCGTCTTCCATGCAATTGGGATATTTCCAGTATTCCATACCTCATTAAATAACTCAGTTATTAAAATTATATACATACTTTTTATTACATTCATGGACCATATAAACAAAACAGCAAATTCTAATGAAGCAAATGAACTGCTTTTTGCAGATGACCAGGTTTTATTCCACAACAGCATTAAAAACCTGCAAGACCACCTGAACACAATAGACACAGCAAGCAAGCAATTTGGAATGAAAATCAACATAGACAAAACAGAAGTAATGAATATTGCAAAAGAAAAGGAGAACATCAACATACAGATAAATAATAAATAACTAAAACAAGTAGATGAATTCAAATATCTTGGCAGCACATTGAGATACGACAACAAACAAGAAGCAGAAATAAACGCAAGATGTAATAAGGCCTGTCAGATCATTGGTCAATTAACACCTTTACTAAGAAACAAAGATATTACACTAGAAACAAAGAAAGCGCTTTTCAACACCATGTTCTTACCAACATTGTGTTATCAGTGTCAAACTTGGACATTAGATTCTAGAACAATACATACAATTAACACCACTGAAATGAAATGTGTGAGACGTATGATTGGAGTTAGCTTGAGAGACAAAATCAGGAATGAAGCAATAAGGAAACAATTAGGGATAAAACCAACAATAGAATGCATACAGAAACAACAAGTTAAATCGTACGGCCACATAACCAGACAGAAAGAGCAAAGTATTATCCAAAAAACACTTAACAAACGATACGAAAACAGGAGACCTATTGGACGCCCTCGTAAAAGGTGGATAGATAGTGTATTAGAGACACTCGGAAATATAACAGCAGAGGAGGCAAATAGAAGGGCAAAAGACCGTACACTCACTCTCCCCTCAACACCGAAAGGTACATGAGGACAGAAAGAAAAAAAAGAAGAAGAAGATTAAAATTATAATATTCATTGGAACATGTTTTAAAATTGTATAGTTTAGTATATCAGGACCAGATGCTGAGTTTGATTTTTGGCTAAATGCCGAAATTACTTCCTCATACATGTTCTCTGCATTTATATACTGAGCTTCGGCTATGTTTTTACTTTGTTCTTACTTTGACTATATTTTTTTCTAAATTTAGTTTTTGTAGTAGCGTTTCTCTTCTGCATGTTTGTTGACGTGATACGTTCTTTCATGCGCTTACTGAATAAAAGTATTCTGCCAGGGCGTCAGCTTTTTCTTTAGCAGTTATGGCAGACTTGTCATTAAGTGCAGACATTTTTGTCCTAGGCTTATTGTTGCCGCTAATGCAATTAAGATTTATATATGGTTTTGCTAGTTTGATTCCTCATATTTTTGTAGTTCAGTAAATTGTCTTCAGATTTTCTCTTTCTGACCTTTATTAGTGCTTTATCTCTCAGTTTTACCATTTCTGTACAGTTGTGATTCCACCAAGGTACATGATTTCTAGTTTTGTTTGCTTTCCTCTTACCTGTGATGCTTGTTTCTGAGATATGCAGCGACATGTTTGTGTTTGGAATATACTTGGTTGCCACCTTGAGGATTTCATTGGTGAGTGATTCTGCAAACACTTCCGTTGTGTCTGTTAATATATTTTTCCTGTCCAGGCAGCCCAATGTGTTTCTGAACTCTTCCCAGTCTGCTTTCAGCAGGTTACATTTGGGCCGTTTGTTCAATGCGTTAATTTCCATTGTACCTTTTAAAGTGATTATAATTGGAAAATGATCTGATCCCGCATCCTCCAGAGTCTCCCATCTAGTTGAAAACAGTTGAGGCGCGACTATAGTCAAGTCTTGACAGGAGTCTTGTCCGTTCTCAATTGTGCTTACTCTGGTTATCGAACTATCATTTAGGATGATTAGGTTTTTATCTTCGCAGTATTCAACCAGTAATTCACGTGCCACACTATTTTTCTGACTGCCCCATGTATAATGGTGCGAATTGAAGTGACCCACTATAATAGTATGCTCTGTGAGTCTGTTTGTTAATTCCTCTAGATCAGCATCTGTTATATGTCCCTTGGGGAAGTAAATACTTAGTTTCTTAATAAATTCATTTTTGCTTTTTATCGTTACTACGATACCTTCCAAATTAGAGGTATTAATAGTTCCCCAATCGTATACAATATAATTATTGTGGGTTACAAAAGCTAACCCTCCTCCCTGGCTATCTCTGTCGTTCCTAAGAATGGTGTGGTCTTGGAAATGCAGTCCCTGTCCTCATTTGAGTCTAGTTTCTTGCAATGCATATATTACATTTTCTTCCTTGTATTTCTCCATCATTGGAGGAAGGTTTAGAACTGCGTTCCTAAAGTTATGGTGAAGTATTTTAATATTCTCAATTTTTGAGTATTTGATTTAAGAATAGTGTTATATACAATTATAATTATTTTAATTACGTAATTTGTTTTTATTTATTTTTATTATTGGATGTATTACCTTATTCCCTTTGTCTGGGCTCTTGTTATTCTTTTGGTTGGGCTCTTATCATTCCTTGTGTCTCCAACTATACTATGTATTAGATTTTTTAAGGTATCCATCTCTTGTTTGATTTGTACTTTCCAATCTTCGAAGTTGTTTTTTTCGTACATTCTGGTTAGTTCGTTCCTGGATTCCACTTCTTTATTTATTTGGTATATTGCTTCTACTTTTTTAAATTAATTCTTCTGTATCTTGTTTGATTTCACACAGTTTTGCTATATCTTGCTCTATTTGTTGAGCTATCGCTTGTAAGGCTAAAACATTCATTGTGCTTTCAGTGTGTGCTTTTTGTTTTACATCTGATACTGGTTAGATATGCGTTATAGTTTTTACTTTATGATTGGGGTATGTTACCCTGTTGGATTTTTTATATTGGATTCTCTCTTCTGCCTTCTTTTTTAGTAACGCAAAATGAGGTAAAAAGGTTACTAAAACACTTACCTAGCCTATTAATAAAAATATATTTTTAAGAAAAAAAACAAAAAACATACAATAAAACTAAACAGGACAATTCTCAACGTATCGGCTCACATTGAACCTTTTTCAAGAGACAAACAACAGAAAACGACAAAACAAAAAACAAAATAGATGATATTTCATCAAGCCCTCGTCTCCATAATAGCGCAGGGATGGCAACGCATCTAGTAAAAGTGAAAATGCGTGCATTCATTATAAACAAACCGAAAGTGGGAAATTAGAGACACTATAGATGAGTGCAAGAATAATGAAAGAAAAAGATAAGAAAAATACCCATTTTGTCACTTTATCAGACAGGCAGGTTTTAAGAACATAGTCACAACAGGCACGACTGAAGGGAACAGAGACAGACGGGGACGTGAGAAAATATTCATGTGACAACCTAGCAAGGCTTGGAAACAACGATCCTGATAACAATACTGTGAACAGAGACCCATGGTCACCTACGCCAACAAGAATGGCATATGACAATGATAGATGAGTAATGATGAGGTTGTGTGGTGGTGGGGTGAGTGGGTTTGGGGAAGGAAGGATAGAAGAAGAATCAACATTTGAAAACGCATGGAATGAATGTGAAACCAAATATAGACATAAACATATATATAAAACCAAATCTAAACATACATAGAAATGTAAACACACACCAAGAGTCAAGAAATAAACACATAACAAGATGGACACAGATATGTGAAGGATACCCACACAAAATGCACAGGCATGTACATGTATCCACACACAGGAAAGGGCTCACACCAGAATAGGTATACACATTGACACAGAATGGAGATACGTGCATTAACATAAAAAAAGCGCTCACATAAATATACATATATATATGTATACACAAATATGAACATTCATGCACATAAACACTTTCTCGTATAAATAATAACATGAACATTCATACACATAGAAACATATACATATATTAATGTAAATATAAACGTTCGTTCACATAAAGATAATGCTATAACAACTGCATATGTATACATACAAATGTGCGGCCCAAAGTAATTGTGTGGATACATAGAACCATGTAAAACGAAATGCATATACAAATAACTATATATGTGTGGGCACCCATCGAAGAGACAACTGCAATAAAAACGAGGAAATCAAAATCTAAATATGTAAATGATTTAACAATAACAAAATGGCAGAGTACAAAATAATCACATATTGACATACACAAACGAAAGAAGACATAAAGGAATTATATAGAAGAACGGCAAACACACAAATAATAATTATTCACGAAAGTGTACAAAGACAAATAATTACAAGAATCAGTGCAATACGGGAGTAGAGGGTATATAGAAAAGGTGGGTAACTCAAACAAAACGGTGATTAATGTTCATTCCGTTTGGTTGCAAGACTCCCATATGACAAATGAGACGATATTCTAAGGACTGACGTTGCCGGTCACCGGTATAACAACGTAACAAACCGGTAACATAGACATCAGAGCTACCATGATGTGACGGGCTGTTAAAATGATTAGCCACTGGGGAGTCACGATGATTCGTGATATCTCTCAAATGTTCGGCGAATCTATCCGCTAAACGTCTACCAGTCTCACCAATATACTTCATATCACAACGCTTACATATGATAGAGTATATTACGTTACGGGACACACATGAAAAAGAATCAGAATATATATATATATATACAGAGTTTACATATTTTGGAAACCTATTTACAGATGATGGCAAACTCGATAGATAGTTCTAACATTATATTAGAAAGTCAAAGACATGTCAGTTGTCACCAATAATGAAATTTCTCCGTATTATGCACATTCACAAAACAACAATTGATAAAAAATATGTGTACACCAACTCCGTGTTACCAATACACAAAAAACGGACAATTAATAAAGACACTTGCAGAGAATATAACAGTGTGTGATATGCGATGTATGAGAAAATATTACCATGTAAACAGAAGAAACTGTTTGAGAAATGAACAACATGCATCATATCTCACGTTAAGACTGCATCGGTAGATAACAAACAACGTGATTTGTCCAGATAATGAAATTGGGACCTACGCAACTAGCTAATTGTGCGTGCAATATCAGAAGATATGGCTATAATTCACGATGTAGACCAAGAACTAGATTGGTGGAAAAAATAACAAAAAAAACCCTTAAAAATACGCTGCGTGACCACACCAATGCAACCTCGATAGTTAATGACAGACAACTCTAACTCTTCACTACACGACGATCCAAACGTGAAATTGAAAATTGTTATAGTGTGTCATATGCACAGTTGGCTTCAATTGTTAACATATCCAGCGTATACGAATTAACATTTCAAATATACAGATATCAGTGGACATTATAGTTGACCTGTGAAACGCATTTTTAATGGTATTATTGTAAAAAAAAAAAGAAATGCCCGTCTAGTGAGCACACATCACGTTTATATGTCAAATTTCGATTCACTAGTGTGGTGGATATACTTTTAAAAAAACAAACTTTTAAATGATTTGACATATGTGATATATTTCAGAAAAGTAATCCTTGAAGATAACTTTACGCCACCTTGACAAAGTCTCCCTACACGGTTTCCAAAGCAGACAAAACAATCTCCATTAGACATGTTACATAATTTTCCAAAACAGAATTCTGAACATTCAATGTCACAGTACTCGTCATACCATCCTTGAGAACATTCTGGAAAAAAAATGGCACGTTAATAGCGAGAAATAAATGTATTATACGTGATGTTGGATTATTGACTGACGTCATTGTACATCTGGACGATACATTGTTGTTCATTCTTCCCCAGGAGATGGTATGATAACTGATGGCCCCTGTCGTCCGAGGGTAAAACATTCTTCTTATCTATACATGCGATATGTTACACTACTACCACACGCAAATACACAATTATTGCAGTATCAGCCTCCATGTATGGTCAATCATCAGTGTCCTCATTCAGCATGCGCTCAGGAAGCCGTTTACGCACTTATTACTCATCTTTTGTAAACTATCCGTCTATTGTTGCTTGTGATGTAAGGTAGTTTATTTATTCGTCCGATCATCATCACTGCAAACTGGACATGGCCATAGTTGTTACGAAAACTTACTGAGTGTATCCGCCATTACAGTTCTTCTGACATTATAATGGATATATTCCAGAACAGTAGATTTGAGTTCAAGTGGGGAATTATCATGGTGACGGAAGTTTGAAAATGACAATATAGTATGCAAACCTAGCGAAAGCGTAATTCAAAATATAACACAACTATAATACCAATATAAAATCAAAAACAAATTAGAGTAATTACAATTTATAATAAGCGCAGAGTTAACTACAAGTTTATCCAACTATTCATGCAACTACTCCATTTAGAAAAAAAAAAAAAACATTAATAAATTGCGTAATAGAAATATGGACTATACATGCCAGGTTCTTAAATTGCTACATGACAGAAAAATATACACAATAATTACTGTAAAATTAATCACATAAAGGTGTATATAGAACACTAAAAAATACACATTCTAAATGTGTGGCATAACTGCAGAAAGAGATGCGATTTCAGCCTAATTAAGTTTAGCAATTGTGTTTCCTAAATTGACCATGGTTGAACAGAATGATGCACAATTGTCCCAATATTGCCAGAAAGAGAAACTATATTTTTATTATAGAACTGCGTCAGAGGTTTGTATATTCGCTACGAAAATAAAACATATTACAAATAATTTGTTGCAATTTGTACTCAAATTCCTGTAGATTAGCAAGAAGTACAGAATGCATCTTGTCATACGCAGATATCTAAGACTTTCTAGATGACATGTTACTGTTCTCTATATTTAGGCCAACATATTGCATGATAAAAATGTCGATAATACTAATGATTATTATATTGATAATATAATCCTGGGATTAGGGTGACAGTTTATGTAATCCTGGGATTAGGGTGACAGTTTATGTTTTTTTTATGTGGCAGTGAATGTGCACTCTTAATTTTAGATGTATGTTCTCTGAGAATCTTTACAAATTAACGTTCCATAGAATTTGCATATTTAATATTGCAATAATATGAATGTTAGACTTTGGCAATAGCCATTATTCAATATCACTTTCAGTTACTAATTGTCAGTGAAGAACAAATCGGTTTTAGGAGAAAAATACTAGAGAAGATATACTTTATTATCCGACTACTGCTACATAAATAAATAGAAGTTCAAATAAGTGTTTATATTTGCTTCATAGACTACAGTAAGGCCTTTGACAGACTCCAACAATGAAAAATTAATAAAATATCTTCAAGAAATAGACATGGATGGCACATACATTATATTGAATAGAATTATGTATTGGGAAAATAATGCATCATTTAGGTGTGAAAACAGCTACTCACCATACATAGAAATAAGAAAATGGTTAAGACAATGATGCATTTTATTGCCCAACATATTTAATATCTTCAAACATATAGAAGAAATGCGAGGAATCAAGATCAGTTCGAAAATAATAAACAACTTTGGATATGCAAATCACACTGTTATTTTAGCAGAAAGTGTGAAATACAAAGACTAATAGATCAAGTTAATAAATCAAGTAAATGATATTGATTAAATATAAATATAAATATTTTTAAAACACAAGAAAATCAATATAATCTGCAAATTCACAGAATAACAAGCGCGATATATAAGCATACATGGAGAGAAACTACAACCAGTAGAATATCATTAATATCTTGTGCACAGTAAAACTTGACTGCAGTTGTGAAACAAAAGTTAAAAGTAGAATCCGGATGGTTAACAGTACCTTCAATGACATGAACAAAATAGTAGCATCTAAACAAGTTACAAAGAAGCTAAAAATGCGAATTATAAAATTCTACATCTTCTTTCGTATACTAATGTATTGCTCAGAAGCATGGACACTAAACAAACAATTAGAACATATATTTGATGCCTTTGAGATGTGGGTATATAGTTGAATAAGGAGACTATCTTAGAAAGAGAAAAAATTATTAAGGGAAATAAAGATCACTCAAGTAACATTGTTTAGACAACTTATCAGACATGGCACCTTGTCGAAGACCTTACTTGATGGCAAAGGGAAGTGAACAAGAGAGACAGAGATATAAGTGGTAGAGCAACATCGCATGATGGACATGTTGCAATCTAGAAGAACGCACCACGAAATCAAGAGATTGGGGATTTTGGAGGTCTGTTGAAGCCAACCTTCGTTGCGGAGACGACACTTGAAGATAATGATAATTTTTTAAAAATCAAATAATGTGTATATTGCACTTACCAAAACACCGTCTGTCTGTTCGATTACAATCGTTAGCACAACCACTAGGACAGGTCCGTTCACAGTCAGGTCCGAAGTTGCTTGGTAAACATTCTATAAAATTACGATTATCGTGTACATAAATCATAAACAAATGTAACCAAGGTAACGTTGATGTTTCAATTGTATGTAGTGTGTAAGTACATGACATGCACACAATGAAGGCTGTAATAATCTTGAATACTTGTATAGCTTAACTTTCTCCCATGACGTGTTTACTTATGTTGATGCCGTTTTATATGTTGCAGGCACACTGGTAACTAAATGTATCCAATTAATTTATTTAAAATGCTGACACCAATTATGTATTGCTCCCTACACGCCGCTAGATGATGATGCTAATGCATATCGATATATTCTCTCTTCAATTATTGTCTGTAAATGGCAGCGAAGATGAATATAATTTGTATATGAGGTATAAGACCGCCGAGCTGGTTATTTGCCAATTTGCCGAGCCAGCGTTCCACGGGAACATGCTCTATGACCAACAATGAAATTATAATGATATGGAGAATGTGGGTATTTGAAAGGGGCCCATGGTAGAGTCATACACTAATTATCACACCACCAGGAAGGTAGGTTTATAACGAGAAATTGTCCCGTAAAACTGTATCCAAGATATAATTCAATATGCTCATTCCCTGCTATTAATTGCCTACTGGTTATGCCGTGTTTCTCTACGGATCCAATCATGCAGTCACATGTTGAAGACAACACGCTTGTCCAAATGCCTGAGTCTATGCGCCTTTATAATGAGCCTGCACCTTACGAAATAAGTGTAGTTAATCTCCTCCTCTCCAGTGCTGGCTGAGCAATAGATCTCTGCATCCACACCCCACCACACCCCAGTCACAAAGTATGCATGCATATATACAAGTAACAAACAATTAAAACACACGGATTTATGGAAAACAAGAGAATCATAATTGTATGAATGTCGTCCTACAAAGCTTGAATACGAAGAGACCCCCGAATTACAAGCATGCCGTCTACTCAGATTTTCTGATGCATGTGTAGTTGTTTCCAGTGAACCATTGCTGAGACACATGGTCAATCCGCAGCAAAGCTAATCGTTTATATTAGGTACACTGTAGCAACGGTAACAGATGACCAGAAATTAGTATACCTATTACAGATATTCAGCAATAGATATCACTGACAGCCAGAAAAAATAGCAGGCTGTGTTTCGAATAAATGCTTCATCAGAACGAATGGTAATATAGAAACAACATATAATGTGCATAAACATTAGAACACACACACACACACACACACATATATCATTCCTACCTCGACCATATATTCATTCTTAGAACAATAATAGAAGAATTTCTAGAATATAGATCTAATCTCATAATAAACTTCGTTGATTTTCAAAAAGCCTTCGACAGCAGTCATCGACCATCGTTTTGGGAAAATTTTAAAAATATATGGATTCCACAACAAATATATAAATGTGATAAAACCATTATATACCAACTCAAAATGCTGTGTTAGAACAGAAAAAGGCAATTCAGAATGGTTCCCTGTGATTACTGGTTTTTATACAAGGCTGCCCTATGTCACCATTACTATTCAAAATCGCAAGTGACTGGGCTATGAGAAAAAGCACATCCAACACACATTTAGGAATCAAATGAATAAATAAAACAACATTAGAAGACCTGAATTTTGCCGATGATCTTGCACTATTGAGTGAAAACCATCAAGTTGCCCAAACAAAAACTGATAGATTAAAACTCATTGCATGACAAATAGGTCTCAAAATCAATTCAGCAAAAACAAAAATTATGAACTTCACCAATGCACCTAACGAAATTACTTTAAATGGACAACAACTTGAAAAATTACACAAATTCGCATATCTAGGAAGCAAATTAACACTCTACGGTGATGCCATTCCAGAAATTACAACTCGCATTGCCCTAGCATCAAGTGTATTTAACAGACTGTCTAATATATGGAAATCAAAGTCATTAAGCACACGCACGAAAATGCGCTTATATAATTCCTGCGGTATCCCAGAGCTATCATATGGATGTGAGAAGGAAAAGCTCTTTATCTTCAGAAATGAAATTACTGAGTTTCGAGAACAAATGTCTTCGTAGGATAACTAACACCCATTGGAGTGAATTCAAATCAAATGATAAAATCAGAGAAGAGACACATCAAAATTGTATCACATATGTTATTAGAAAACCTCGTTGGTTCTACATCGGGAATGTCCTACATGCAGACACCAACAAAATACACCACCAATCTCTTGAATCTACAGGCAAAAGAGCAAGGAGTAGACCAAAAGAAACACTCAGAAGAACAATACTTAGAGAAAGTAAAACAACCAATATTCATAATATTCAAGAACTGCACATAATATATTTAAAAAGACAGAATTGGAGAGATCTGACCTCTGCCCTATGCGCTAACTTCAGCACAAAAGGAAAATGAATGAATAAATATAGCGTGACAATGGTAGGATGAGTCAATGCTTTAATATCTTAATAGCGAAGTAAATGTTGTACACAAGTTATATGTTTGTTACAATCGGTGCAACTATATGAAAAACCTGCCTATATACACATCATATGTCGTGACATACGTTATATTTTCATTGACGTCGATACAGATGTCTAACATACATGTGTGTACACATCAAACGTTGTGATTGGCTTTATTATGTTTGTTAGCATCAGTGCAATAAATATGATACATATATCCACAAATCAAACGTTGTGACTGACGTTCTATCTTTGTTAACACCAGTAGGTCTACAGCTGACTGACATACATGTGTGTGCGTGAGCGTATATGTGTGTGTGTGAGTGTGAAAATGCATATCAAACGTCATGACTGAATGTATATGTTTTTTACCATCGGCAAAACGATGTGACGTGTGTATATATATTAAAATTAAATTTTTTAGCAAGTATGTTCAATACCTTTACAACCTAGCCCAACGTAACTTTCCCTACAGGTGCAGTATCCACTTGTACTATTGCATACATCATCACAACCTCTAGAACAAGTGAACTCACAGTCTGGCCCGAACATTCCGTCGACACAGTCTACAAGAGGATTACACATTTAAACATAATTATTAAAACGCCAAAGAAAATACAGCAATCAAGTATGTCCATATGCATCATAGAAACACCGACCAAAGTACTAATAGTAAATATATATATGTATATATATATATGATCGATACTCCATTGAGATAAAGAGAAGATATCACAGACTAAATAATAATTTCAACGAGTAGAATCATTTTATACAATAGATTAAATGTTTCTTACAATTGGTGCAATTATATGAACTAACTGCCTGCATAAGGCCTAGAGAACACAGTCATAGCAGGCAAGACCGAAGGCAACAGAGACATAGGGTGACAAAGCGAGAAATTATTAGTTGGACAACCTGGCAAGGCTTGAAAACAATAACGATCCTGACACACAACATTGTGGACAGAAAGCTGTGGAAAGCCATGATCTCCTACCCCAGCCAGCATAGCACATGGTGATGATTGATGAGTAATGACGAGGTTGTGTGGGGGTCGGTGGGTTTAGGGAAAGGAACGATACAAAAACAATTAGCAGATTTTAGAATAAAATATAGACATAAACATATATATATATATATATATATATATATATATATATATATATATATATATATATATATATATATATATATATATATATATATATATATATATATATATATATATATATATATATATATGTTTATGTCTATATTTTATTCTAAAATCTGCTAATTGTTTTTGTATCGTTCCTTTCCCTAAACCCACCGACCCCCACACAACCTCGTATATATATATTTATATATATATTACACACAAACAGAGTTAAGAAATAAATGTATAACCAAATGGAAACACAAATATGCTCTGTGTTTCTTGATGGCAAGAATAAATCCGCAGGGTAAGACCTGGTTACATCACCAGCGAGGACATACAGGCTTGGTTTGGGCCGATCATTGTATACTTATAATAGTATCGGGGATAGCAGTTGGTTTGTTTGTACTAATACGGGATAGCAGACGGTCTGTTTGTACTAATGCTGACAGTTGCAGACGAGTTGTTTATAATAACATCAGGCGATATGGCTACAAGCAAGCAGTGAGAACAAGACCGAAATAGGTGTTGTTTGCACTCATGCCAGACAGAAAGATCTGACACAAGATAGTACGCTTTAGGTAAAGGCAGTATTATTTATCACAATTCTGCATCTTTCGCACTCTAGACACGGGTGGCAGACATGACGGAACTACAGAAGCAGAAAAACTATTGTGACCCTGCTATACCATACTTTAGGAAGGACAATGAGTTGTTTGAATTA
Organism: Meghimatium bilineatum; assembly: GCA_034231615.1. Classification (NCBI taxonomy): domain Eukaryota; kingdom Metazoa; phylum Mollusca; class Gastropoda; order Stylommatophora; family Philomycidae; genus Meghimatium; species Meghimatium bilineatum. Next base: position 64,134,835 of record CM067305.1, on the reverse strand, counting down.
GAAAGAGACGAGGGTCTACAAATTACACAGAGTCAGACTGAAATTGTTGCTACGCACAGCAACCAGACAATAGAATCGGCAAGACGATTAAATTACGTAACGCTAGGGACATAGCCTCTTACCAGAGAGGTACATCTAACGTTACGCATGGTATAATAAACGCATAAAGGAGTTTGACAGGTGATAATGTAGAGGAAATTCCCAAATAGTGCCTGCATGTCGTCGCGACTGTAGAGGAGGAGTCAGAAACAGCAGAAGTGCGGACCGAGAAGAGAAGATGATAGATGGGGAGTAAGAATGAGGGCTAGGTTGAGGACCTCACCGGGGCACACAAAAAGAGGTTGAAACATTGCTAGGGGAGACTACGCACGGTCAGTCTCCATCAGTGCTTGTCTCGGAGAGTCAGTGCTTGTCTCCCAGGAGAGACATGTCCTAGTTTAGTCTCGCAGCTGAGACAGTCAGTCTTTGGTCTCCCAGGAGAGAAGAGAAAGAGTCAGATAGTCAGTCGAACAGATTGCTTGCTCCCAGTAGAGACAAGCAAGTCCGAGTTTTTTTGTTTCGCAGCTGAGACAGTCTGTCTTCGGTCTCCCAGGAGAGTTGAAGAGTCAGATCCAAAAAATAAGTCGGTGTATAATCTCTAAGACTTAGATTATAACCCGATTGAAACAATTCCTGGAAGTATTAGCATAATTTGTAATCGGCGATTATTATATTATTGCCCTGTTGCAGACAATTTATGATTTGTCGAACAGTAATGTCGAGCAGTATTACACATATTTAGACCTGGTCACAGCACCAGTATTCCAGTAAGTTCTAAAAAACATTTTCTTCCGTCGCAAATTATTAGGACACTGGAGATCTAATTTCATTCACACTAGTCTGTCCAGGACAGACAGTCAACTATATGTTTTCGGTAAAAAGTTTGTTTCTGTCACACCAAGTGCAGAGCTTGTTACTGTTACATACTTGGTGACTCGATCAACACAGCCTTACTTTATTATCACTCGGTGACTCTGACAGAAGAGATCACTACCTCACACTATTGTGACCTTACATATCACCATCAACGTCGCACTAGTCATCTGAGAAACACGGACAGAGACTACTATGTTACACGTGACTGTCAAGGACACACAGTCACACCTTTGACTATGAAACACTTGTCTCAATATTTTCAAAATATTTTAATCACACCTCCAAAATCAACGACGAAACGATTAAACGCATCACGTAAATACCCAAAAAAACAATCATTATCGGAAACTCATTGCCTTGAGGAGCTGGCGAACGTAATCTTACATGTGTCCGTAGGAACAGTTCCAGGTCCAGACTGCATTTCATACGAGGTTTAAGACAATAGTGACCATGTTATGACTGCTAAACGAAAAAACTCTTCCAGAGTACGTAGAAGTGATACCACATAACATTAAGGATGCTTCTATCATACATCTATACATGAGAACAGGAAATCGCATAGCATGTGACAACCACTGAGGCATATCCCAGCTCTCTATAGCAGGCAATATCATTGTTAGGGTCATGATATACCGACCGCGACCACATTTTTATACATGTCTCTTTAAACGTAGCAAATGCGGCATCCGATAGGGCAGAGATACTGTTGACATGGTATTTACTGCTAGTCACCTACATGAAAAGTGTTGCCAACATAACATTGATCACATTGAAGTTCATGGTCAAATTTGGATGTCTCAAAGAATTCACCAACATGATTTGTCAATCCCATGAATGTATGACATCATGTGTTCAAGAAGACGGCGCACACTCAAACCCATTTACAGTGCTTAAGGTTCCATGCAGGGTTGCTTCCTAGTTCCGAAGTTCTTATTAATTGATGGCTTGCTGAAAAAAAAAACAGAGCAGAGAATTGTTTTCGCTATCGAGCTGATGGAGGGTTATTCAATCTTAGTAGATTGACGGCCAAGACCAATCTAAGACGGGCATTGTTTGCGACCTCTTGTTCAACGACAATTGTACACTAAACGCTACTAGCTTTATAAAATATGTATGGCAGCATGGATCTCTTTTCTTTGGAATGTGATGCGTTCGGTATCACCATAAGCAGCGTGATACATTAGTAATGTATCAACACGCGACAGGTGCTCCGTACACCGAAACAGTAATCACAGTAAAGGCCACAAACGCAATACTGCCAATAAGTCTCTATATCTCGGCAGCACCCTATCGCAAACTGTGACAATTGACGGGGATGTTACCCTGAGTATTGATTGCGACATTCGGGGACCAGTGTGCCAATTTCTGGATTAGGCTTGGTCTCAGTTTTAAAACTAAGTTCGACGTGTACCGCGCAGTGGTTCTACCAACATTGTTTTATGCTGCGTCATCATGGACTGTCTATGCGAGACACGATCGGCAGTTTACCTCTGAGACTAAGAAACATCGTGTGCGTACGTTCAAAGGATAGAGTACCATACACGGGAATTCTTCAAAAGTCCCGAATGCAAACATCCTGCTGACTAGGACCCATCGCTGTATGTCAGACAGACGCCTTCTAAAGAGATTTTTTTGTGAGGAGCTTCACGATGGTAAACAAAACACTTGAATGACCGAATTGAACACTATCTCAAGCACTGCAACATCGATCCTAGTTCATAGGAGACTGTATTTCTTGATCGCTCAACTTTGAACACCAGGCTCAGCTATTGCCCCCCCCCCAACGGGGACGAGGGTAGTGTCACTATTGGGTATGAGGCTAGTGTCACGATCGTGTACAATGCTATTGTTACCATCGGGTACGAAGCTAGTGTCATCATCGTGAATGAGGCAGACTATTGTGAATGTCAAAGTAAAGATGATTACGTTAGGCGACCTTGAGAGTGCAGAATATGTATACACTATATCATCATCAGGTCCAGTTGCGAACGTGGCAGTAATATACACCAGAATATTTGATGTCTTTAATGTATCAATTGTTCACCGCAGATTATTTGTATATTATGAACTAATCTTATAATCACAGATAAGCGCATATCAAATATACTTTTATATATTAAAATGCAGATAGCCTACCGTATTCAGGGTGGCCAAAACAGCGATGCATTCATTCGATACAGATCGCACTGACATACTTTAAAATAGACCAACATACATGTGGCGATGCTGCATGAACTAGTGATACATAACGCACTGCAGTCACACACGGTGCAGTATTGTGTGAAAAAAGTTAGTAAATGCAACATCTAAATCAGCTGACAGTAGCTAGATTATCTCGGATAGACCAACTACTATCTGTATTGATCATTTAATGTATGACATGTCCAAAGATATTTGCGACCACCCTATGGTTGATTAGCTATGACCACGGACATAACTCTAACTGAATTTCAAAAGTGGATGCAACAGACGATCGTGTGTATGTGTGTCGCGGGGCTCGATGCTACAGTTTCTAAATAATTTCAAGATAACATGTATATTGATATGTGAACCATTACTTTTTTTTTTTTTTTGAAAAGCATAAACCGTGTCAGAAAGCAGATAATTTCTGCATGCGTATACTTTCATGAAAATGTGTTCCGAGAGAAAAATGTGTTCCAAGAGAAAAATGTGTTCCGAGAGAAAAATGTGTTCCGAGAGAAAGGACAAGTGAGCTTGTAAATGTGTTACGAGAGAAAGGAAAACTGAGCTTGTAAATGTGTTACGAGAGAAAGGAAAACTGAGCTTGTAAATGTGCTCCGAAAGAAAGGAAAAATGAGCTTGTAAATGTGTTCAGAGAGAAAGGAAAACTCAGCTTGTAAATGTGTTCAGAGAGAAAGGAAAACTCAGCTTGTAAATGTGTTCCGAGAGAAATGAAAACTGAGCTTGTAAATGTGCTCCTTGAGGAAGGAAAACTGTAAATACAAGTATTGTTGAATTGTCTGGATCACACACCTCATTAAAGCATGGTATGCACATCGTTATGTTCTCTATACGTTTAGTTTATATATCCCAGTACACTTGTCACATCTCATTAAGAACGGTATATACATCGTTATGTTCTCTATACGTTTAGTTTATATATCCCAGTACACTTGTCACATCTCATTAAGAACGGTATATACATCGTTATGTTCTCTATACGTTTAGTTTACATATCCCAGTACACTTGTCACATCTCATTAAGAACGGTATATACATCGTTATGTTCTCTATACGTTTAGTTTACATATCCCAGTACACTTGTCACATCTCATTAAATAATGGTATGCACATCGTTATGTTCTCTATACGTTTAGTTTACATATCCTAGTACACTTGTCGCATCTCCTTGATCTAGTTTCTCGTAGTTGTCAATCAATCTAAAATATGATCTACTTGCAATATAAATGCTTGCAAGCAGCAGACTGTAATCAAGTAGAGATGTATCTATCTATGCGATCTAATATAATACATTATCAAGAATAGTATACACATATTATTAAACGTAATATCATTTTCACTACCAGAACATAACAATCCTTCGTAGTGATCTCTACAGGTACAATACCCATTACTTCTGTCACAGGAGTAATTGCAACCTCTAGAGCATTTCATGCTGCAATCAGGTCCGCTCATACCAGGTCGGCAATCTAGAAGGAAGAGATATATATTCTGGAGTTAAGATATTACCACCTGACAAAACATTCGACCCACTGGACATTGGAGATCGCTGCATACGAAAACTGAAATATTCTGATAATACAACATTATTAGCACACATTAAAGAAGGTCTCCAACAACTCATAACCTACATTGAAGAACATAGCGAAAAAGAAATATACTTTCTAAATGAAAAATAAAACAAAGGTTATAACAAGTGGCAACACCACTTGCAAGTTCTAAATTGGTATTAACAACAGTAAATTAGAAAGAGTCACCCGAATTGGATACTTTGTTTCTCTTATCAAGAGTATTGAGGATTGCTATGAAGACATCAGAAAGATAGTTTGGCTATCGCGTCAAAGAGCTGATACACATTAAAAAAAAAATAAACATATTGCTGAGAAGCTATAAAACAACAAAACGAACATTCTTAAGAGAGTTCTTATTCCCAGTAGTAATATATGGGTTTGAATCCTGAACAATCACCGACAAAGTGCAAACTTTAATATTAATTGAAAACAAACATCTTACAGAAAAATTGTCAGAATACCATAGACAAAATATATTACAAATGTCGCCATTATGAGAGAAATTAATGTAAAATAAAAATGGCTGCATTTTTTGCGTTATTGTTCTTTCCCGAAAACGACAATATGTTGGCCATATTAAACGCTCTGATTGACTAGAGAAAAAGAAGAATGCAGGGGACGATGCCAGTGATACGAATACAAGTCAGACCAAGATGAAGATGGACGTAAGACATCAACGTCCACCTGAGCACTGCGACAGTAGCAGCGAGAGAAACGAGAAAGAATAGCAGGTGAGGAGTGACCTCATTAGGAATCAATCTAGCTAGAAAAACCACGAGGTAAGAGATGGTGGCGTATACAGCATCGGAGGAAATATGAGTGGTAGGAGAAGCGAGTGTTCTTAAGCGTAAGACATGGCGGAGCAAGTCATGTCGGGATTAAAATGTTCAAAAACATAGTCGATGGAGGGATGACTAGAGTGAAAGAGATGCTTAAGAGAAGTCATATTAATATAGCGAGAAATGAGGCAGAAGAAGAGACATGAACAAATACATAGACCAGGGAAAGAGATAGGGAACGATCATGCTAAGAAGAAACTGATAGGACAAAGTAATGGTAAGTGGGAAAGGAAGTAATACGTATAGATAAATACTGATATATATAGTGTAATAATATTACAACTGGTACAACACATGGACTCCATAGTCAACAATGAGGAAATCAGCTGTACGAATAGACGACAGCAACAGTGATAGGTAGCAGCCAAATGGAAAAGTTATACACAGTTCCAGTGTCGTATGGCAGGTAATATGTGGCTGGGGTAACAGAAGGAAAATATCAGAATAGAAATAAAAGAAGTATAAGTGTTACCAAAACAAGTGTATTTAAACAAATCCTAACAACAAGACACATTGACAGACTACGTTTCGACTAAACCCCGTTTCATCAGGACAAACAAAATACCACAAGGAACAAACACTCATAGAGACACACATTGATTTGATACGCTAGAAAGAAAAGTGAGAAAGAAAATAGAGACTGGACTATGGAGGAAGCAAAGATAGGACAGCATGACAGGAGAAAAGGTGTGAGATGAAGAGAGTGGTAAGTAAAGATGGGAAAGTGTACAGAAAAAGTGACAATACATACGATATTATGCAAGTAAAATAAAAATACATTTAAAATACGTATCTAAATAATATTCAGCGGTGAAAAGGAAGTATGAACACAAAAAGCCAGGATAAATATCAAGCATTGGCCACTTCCCACCAGTTAAAGGACGCGGGGGCGATATAGACATCATTGGTGAAATAAAACGTAATAATATTGGGGGGTCTCCCAAGCGTAGTGGTTAAGCTGTTTGTCTAGTGTTCAAAAGATAATTGCTTCAAATTCAGTTCGTGTAGTTAAGAGTGATGGAGTACAAATGGGAAGCACTGTATAGTATCTTTCTCAATCGTCTACCTCTTATGAATCCTTTGATAATCAGAGAAAAGCCGAATCAACAAAAATAGGGAGTTAAGAAAACGAGCGGCAAACAATCAGTTCGTCGTATGTGACTAGTTGGTGTCACTGGACCACCAAGAGGAAGTCAGTGGAGGTGGCGTGGCAGTCGTCCCGGTGAAATATCACGGAAGATGGATCTAGGTCAAAACAACGTAACAAGTAACGTTTTGACCAGGTGTTGGGAACTGAATATGTTGCATACACAGGTTCATATGATATGCCAAAGCGCCAGCCTCACGTCGAAACACATATGTGGTTATCACACTTCGTTTTTCAATGTCATGCTGTCCTATGTGTCCTTCATCTGTCGTACATTTTTGCGGCATGGCGCGTAATTTGGTTTGTTCATCTGTATCAATGCGATCATACTCTTTCACTAAATTGATAAGGGTTGATCCACACACTCCACCATCACCTTTTCTCCTTACGATTCATCGTCCGACTTTTCTACTTTCTCTGTCCTCACAATGTATGCCTTTCGTCAGTCTTTCCTATTTACCACTCACGGTGAACAAGCGATAATCAAAGATAACACAATCTAATAGCGATATCAGTTTGGGAATACCATTACGCTGAGTTACTTTATGGTTGGTTTGCATTAACCTTGTTGGATAAGAGTCCAGTATAGCATCCTATTATGTTGAGATTATATGAATGACCACGATTTACTTTCTTACCACCAGTTTTAGGACCATGACGCAACTGCATCACCAACATGCGTCCTTCTCCACACGATAGCTCAGAGACAGTTGTCCCACAGTTGTCCCACAACTGTCTTTCTATGGAGCTGGCGTGCATTACGAGCAGCGATACGTTGCAAAAATTTTACGGCATGCAGTTAGCCTCACGCAAACATGCCCCTCCATTCAGCTGACATGTTCCTACCCATGGTAGCCCCGCACTAAGGGATCGTGTACCGGTGTTTCGAGATTATGTCCGTTGATTAGTTGTTAATTTGTAGATGAGCCGATATACAGTGATAGCAATACCAAAGAATTGGTATCGACGTGAGGCCAGTTAATCCGTATATCATCTTCGATTTATGCGGCTTGAAATATTTCCCAACACTTGGCCTAAAATATAATTGTTTTTGTGTTTGCCACAATTGGTCTATCTTCCGGTATATTTCATCGAAAGTATTCCACACCCGACTTCTTCTGACCACGACATTTTGGTCCAATTAAACCAAATAGTCAGGTACAGCGAACTGATCCCCCTTCCCATTGCGCCATTCTACAATTTCACGTGTCTTTATTCTAGCTCCGGGTTTGTATAATTTCGCCACGACCTTCGTTTCATGTCCTTTAAAACTCTACATAAGATGGTATCCTTTTCCCCGGCATCTTCTTCGCTTCCCACATCTCTCTATATCAGAGTGTTTGTATATCTTTCTACGTCGCGCTATTCCGTGATGGCTATTCCCGTCCTCAGATGTGCCTCACTGTAGCCCGTATTCTCCCCACCACCTCAAAATTCCTTCGTTATATGACGTATTTCCGTTTAGTTTTAAGTCCACGTCAATATGTCAATTTCCATTCTTTCTTTCCTCTTTATTTACCCCTTTCTGTTCTCCTCCATTCTCTCAGCCGCCTTCATTTTATTTTATCTCTTACTATTTCTATATGTTATTTGGGTCGAGTCGCTGGTATTGATACATTGCCATCTTTTTTTAGCTTTACCACCATGTCTTACGCTTGGGCTCTTGCTTGCCTCAAGTTCTCAAAACCCCATGTCTGTGTTGATTCGGCATGTGTCCGATTATATTGCATTGTATTGCCGAATTGTGTCATTCTCGCATCTGCAAACTTCAAAGGGTGGAAATGACCATTTAGCAATTTAACCTATACTACCGATTATATAATTCTTTCTCACAGATGACTACTACCGAAATAAGTATGTCCAATACATTTTTATTTAACATGATTTTATCTTATTTATTGTAAATATTTTGGGCAATTTCTTCTCTTTACTTACTACTATCCCCCATCCCCCAAACTCTTTACCCGATCATGCTATCCTATCTTTGATTTTCCGTCGCCTATTCGATATTGTTCTCCCATATTCTTTCACTCCTATCACAACCATGTGTGTCTCTATGTAGGATGTGTTTAATATGGTATTGTTATGTTCTGATTCAGACTTGTTAGTCGAAACGTCGTCTGTCTTTATGTGTCGTTGTTAGTTTCATTTATCGACTTATTTTGTTAACATGTATGCTTATGTATTTCTATTTTGATGGTTGACTTTTGTAGTTGCACGCACTGACCAAACAGCTGTCCAGGCATTATGTTTAGATAAGAGAATGAGTCTAGTTACACTACTTAGTCCAGGTAATATCTTTGTTATTTTACCTCTCTTGTTTGTGGAAAAACAATAAATATCGTATAAAGTTATATTGTATACATGGCACATGTCATATCTCCGTGATCATCATCATCATCAAGTGCCGTCTCCGTAACAAAGGTTGGCTGCAACGTATCTCCAACATCTCCTGTCTCTTGTCTTGGAGGTGCATTTTGCTAGACTGTAACCTGTCCATCGTGTAATGTTACTATCCCACTTGTATCTCTGCCTACCTCTTGCTCGCTTCCATTTGACTTTACCCTCAAGTAAGGTCTTCAATAGGGTGTCATGTGTTTTAATGTGTTCAAAGTATTTTATTTGCCTGATCTTTATTTCTCTTAGTAGTTCTTTCTTCATAGTAAGTGTCTTTAGCACCTCTTTATTTGTTTTCTTCTCTTCCCATGATGTTCTCCCTATTCTTCTACATACCCACATCTCAAAGGCATCAATTTTGTCATCTAATTGTTTATTTAGTGTCCATGTTTCTGAGCCATACATTAATATGGAATAGATGTAGCATTTTATAATTCTCATTTTGAACTTGTTTGTAATTTGTTTAGATATTAATAATATCCTCATGTCATTGAAGGTACTTTTATCCATTCCTATTCTCCTTTTAACTTCTGTTTCACTTCTGCCATCATTTATGACTATGTGTCCAAGATAGTGATACTGTTTTACTTGTTGTAGTTTCTCTCCCTGTATGTTTATGTTTACCTCCTGTTCTTCTGTGTCTTTGCTGATTATCATGGTTTTTGTTTGTTGAATGTTTATATCCAGTCCATATTCATTACTTGATTTATTGACTTAATCTATTAGTCTTTGTAGTTCATGTTCACTTTCTGCTAAAAGAACAGTGTCATCTGCATATCTAATGTTGTTTATTATTTTCCCATTGATCTTGAGTCCTGGTATTTCTTCTATATTTTTAAAGATATTCTCTGTGTAGATATTAAATAGGCTTGGTGATAAAATGCATCCTTGTCTTACCCCTCTTCTTATTTCTATGTATGGAGAGTAGCTTTTTTCACACCTTATTGATGCAGTTTGTTCCCAATATATATTTCTAATCATCCAGATGTCTTTTCCATCTATGTCTATTTCTTGAAGACATTCAATTAATTTTTCATGCTGGACTCTGTCAAAGGCCGTGCTGTGGTCTTTGAAGCAAATATAGATATTTTTTGGACTTCTATATATATATATATATATATATATATATATATATATATATATATATATATATATATATATATATATATATATATATATATACATATCTCCATGATATAATTGCTTAAAACATGCAATACATATTAATGTATAGTAATAACTTACTTAACACATTTCACCTTGCATATATTACTTTTATTTATTTATTTTTTTCTTACCATTGACTATGTAGGATTATTTTGTCCGGTATATTTTATCTGGAAACATTTTGTCCTGGAAATATTTTGTCTTGGAGTATTTTTTCTGGATGTATTTTATCTTGCATGTCTATTTTCCGTTATGTCTATCTGGTATTTTTAGTCTAGCATATTTAGTCGGAATATGTTGACATGAAAAGTTGATAGTCAACATCATGGTGGAGCCGTATCCTGTCGACTTAGTTCGTGATATGCATATTCAAGCTTGGTCACTCACAATACATAAAACCAATTTCACAGTGACGAGATCTGTACACGTGCGTCCCGTCTCAGATTCAATGTGGTAGTTAGAGATCGCGGTGTAGTATCCAAATTTCCTTAAACAACACTGAGACAGTATTAACAAACCGTTAGTGAGAACACAATGGCTCACAGTAAAATAAAGAGTGCCATCTCCTGAAAACTCTTCTACCCCTGACGGTGAAAGGTAACAGATGGTTTACGCGAACAGATAGATTTAAAGGCTATATATATATATTGCGTCATTTAACATTTTCTTTTTTGATAATTAAACAAACGAATATTTTAAATATACATATAATCACTTCCGGTGTCAACATGGCGCTAGTTTGAACGTTATTGTCTCAGTCGTCACTTGGCCATTATTTTGATCGTATTGTGTGTTATTTTAAGTGAATGACTAATAACTGAAATGTGTAGAAAATTATTTGTATGTTTTCTATTGTGCAAAGTTGAATATTCCTGGAGGGGAGTCGGACTTTAGATGTTGATCGTGCCGTCATGATGTTCGCTGGCGCGAACAAGGAAGCGACCGATAGCCACTGGTATAAGTGGTAGCTCTGCAACTGGGCAGGGCGGGGCATCCATTTGTCTCGACATAAAGTATTGTCAAATGGAGCGGGTTTAAATGAATATCCCCCATATGGATGTAGAAAGTGGGGTGCATATACGTTGAAGTGAGCCTCACTTCATTCGCCAGCACCAGGACTCATACTGGTTCAGACCTTGATATCCTCCTCGTGGAGTACCCCGGGAAAATGAGCAATCTCGCTAAGTTATCAAAGATCGAATGATCTCCAGCTGAGATGGGAACCTGCTGTGGACGTGGAAACGTCCAAGAGAGAAACGACTCTTCTAATTAACTGTACATCCCGGGATAAAAAGCAAGCTTCAGCAAACTTTCGACAGCCTTTTCGTCATTTTCGCCAAGGTTCAAGTTCTTTTGGTCAGTTCCCTGTCCGCACCAAGCGTCGTGATATAACCAAAAAGTCCTTCTTAGGACTAGGTTGAAAGCGACGAGGTTGAAAGCAATACATGTACGGGATGTTTGTTGATGTTGTAATAGTCCTTGTCTCGATCTGTCCGTTCTGGTGACTTTGTGTGCACGGATTGTAAGGCTTGATGAAATCAGATCTTTTTTGGAGATGCGGTTAGTCAAGTACGGAAAAACGCGTGTTCAATAGTTCCTAGGTGCCGTTGAACGGACTGGTTCAATTCCCGTTAGTCTCAAGAATTTAGTCACAGAAAGTAAAGAGGAGAGTCTCTTCCTAAATATCAAGAAAACAGAAGTAATGGTTATTTCAAAGAAAATAATAACACACTTTGTGTGATCATATTGAATGATGTGGTATTAAAACAGGAACACCATTTAAATATCTAGGTACAATGATTACAGCAGATGGAAGAAGTTCAACAGAAATAAGATGCAGAATAGGACAGGCAAAAACAACATTCAGAAAAATGAAAAATATACTGTGCAATATGACCTTGTCATTGGAGCTGAGAAAGAGAGTTCTTCAGTGCTATACAACCCCTATACTAACATATGGGTGCGAGTCTTGGATAATATACACACTGGAAAGTTGTAGATTGGAGGCAATAGAGATGTGGTTCTACAGAAGAATGTTGAGAATACCATGGACTGCCAGAAAAACTAATATAGAGGTGTTGGGAGAGTTGAATGCGAAACGGACCTCAATCAACAATATAAGAAAAAAGCAATCTTCTAGTTTTGGCCACTTCATGAGACAGGCAGGTTTAGAGAACATAGTTAAAATAGGCACGATTAAAGGTACCAGACACAGAGGGTGACAACGTGAGAAAATATTAGACAGTTTGACAACCTGGCACGGCAAGGAAACAACAACGACTATGATACATAATACTGTGGTCAGAGAGCTGTGGAGGGCCATCAGCCAACATGGCACCTGATGATGATGATATTCATTTCTAAATGAGTTTTCTTGAAATGTCCTGTGTCTTTGATGAGTAGAAATAACATCGGTAGAATATGTATCTTTATGACATTTAGATAATTTATTAGCTTCTTTGAAATATATTTTCTTAATTATTTCATCATGAATTCCAGATAATTGAGAAGGTCATTTACATAGTTTAAAAAAAAAATCTTCTTGAAACAGGTAATTTAGGAAACCTTTTAGGAATTCCTGATAATCGCAATCCAGATAAATGAACAACATATATATTTTACATGGATACTGTTTTGCTTCCATTGTTAATACATTTTTTATATGTCATGTATTTTCTATTATATTTTTAAGAATTAATTTATAAGAGATCTGGACAATTATGTATAATCCACAATTCTTGGTAGTGGATATTACACACAGAAAACGATATTTTATGGAACAGTGATTTAGCTGATGAATTACATAAACCTGTTATTATAAATATTTAGAAAATTTAATTACACAATGAAACCCCCCAAAAATATATAAATAAGTTATATAACAAAGTGCTAATATTGTAATAAATAATTTATTGCAATACCACTAAACATGTGATATTTTAATTGGATTAGTACATATTTATAATAACAGTTATCATAATTCTATAAAAATAACACCGGTTGAAGCTAGTAAAATAAACAATGAAGATGAACGTTTATGAAAACGTATATCCTGAAGAAACTATGATATCTAAAACTAAGTCTACTTCACCGCTTACAATAGAAGACAGAGTAAGAATAATAAAGAAGAATCCTTTTTTTTAAATAAAGGTTACACATAAAAATGGACAACATATTTTTTATTGATAAAGTAACAAATACAATTCTTGATACTATAACAATACATGCCCTGAACTAGGGAGCAAAAGAGGTAAAAATTGATGTCATAGCCAATAAAGAGATCATAGGACATGTCTATGACATAGAGTTAAAGAAGAGCGTATTTTAAAAACTGTTTTAACAGTGTGTATTTTAAATTTGAAAAAAAATGGAAGTACAAATTATGTATAAAATTACTGAAAAGTTAAATACACTAAATATGTAATACAGGAAGATAATATTACGAAATATAATAAGTGTATTACAAAATATGAGAGAGATATAATAACATAAATTATTACAGCGTCTTTCAGTGAACATGAAAGACATAGACGTCAATCGTCTATTGATACAGACGCTGAATTAATGTCAACGCATGATAAAATCTCAATAGAATTAGAAAAAAAGTACTGTTTGAGAAATAAAATAAAAAATATATTAGTAATAAAGAATTATATGTTGAAGGGAACAAACCTGAAAAGAAAATTTAAAATAATGACTTGAATACTCATGGTGAAAGCTTTGTAATGGAAGACATTGTTGATGTGTGCACTTTAAAAATATATTTAGATATGAATAAGTAAAGAAATAAACGCTTTTATTATACTTTTTTCTTCTGATGTTATTATTTATTAAATCAAATATGAAACAGAAGAAGAATTTATTGCTTATTCCTAAAAAAATAATTTGTTAGAAGCTCAACAACCGTGAAAGATTATATACAATTGTATTATACCAGTGATATGTAGGAGCAAACGATGTTTAATAGTTTTATATATAGAGAAATTACTTTAAAGAAATATGAAATTATCAAGCGATTAGAAAGTCCTTAAATTGATGTTTTTATTTAAATTACATATTCTTCTTCTTCTTCTTTCGTTCACTTGAAACATGTCTATATCTGTAATTCTGTCTCCTTAATAAAACTCACTGTCTTTTGTAGTTCATACAGTGTCCCATAGAGTTTTGATTCCAGTGTTGTTTCCTCTGGCCAATATATCTGCCTCAGCGTTTCATGCTCAGAACACACTTGAAGTATATGTTTGGCACTCTGTGCTGCCTGTCCACATGTATACATGGCTGTGTTGCCAATCTTGAACTTTGTATACAAGTGACTGTGGAGTAGGTTGTGTCCTGTTCTGAGACGTAGAATTATAACTTGTTCTGGTCTGTTCATAATATGATAGTCATCTTGTGTTGGTGTTTGTGGCTTTCTTATTGACTTGATCATCTGTTTTTTTCTGATGGTATGTGATTGGTATATCTGGTTGGTCTTCGGCAGCACCTTCCTTAGCCAGTTCGTCTGCTTTTTCATTTCCTGGTATTCCACTGTGAGAGGGTATCCACTGCACGGTTACCCTATACTGGTAAGACAATTCGCTAAGTAGTTTTTTTTTCAAGTCTGTTAGTTTTTCAGACTGGAGAGCTTGAAGCACTGACCTTGCATCTGTCAGGAATACCACAGGATGTAGGTCAGAGTTGGGGTTCAGCAGTGTTTTTAGCTGCCACACTAATTGCCCGGATTTCTGCATCATAATTATTGCAGAATTTTCCTGTCGGTGTTCTGATTGCATCTCTAGGCTTGTGTGGATATTCTATATATATACACCTGCACCTCCATTCCTCACGACATTCTGTGCTGACCCATCTGTGTATACTCTGACCCATATATCTTGTGGATATTCCTCATCCAGGAAACTGAGGGTGACTGTCCTTCGCTGCACACTGTTCTGTTCGTCCTCGCTTAGTATTCCTTTCACATGGGTCTGAATGTATATTGGCATTCCATGCCTTTCACTCCACGGGGTTTGTTCTGGTACAGGCCTTAAGGGGCTGTCAACTTCAGGTAGGTCTGTAAGTTGTCTGCGGAGTCGTTTAGCTTGATGGATAAAGCTGCTTCTTTACAGTCGTCCCATTGCTAGATTTTGGAATCTTTCCTTCATTGGATGACTTGGCATACACTGAAACTTTTCTGCCTGAATTAGTACTTTTGTGTCTCTGCGTTCGCCAAGTGTTTGCATTCTTCCCATTTTCTGCATATCTGCTATGGGTGTTGATTTCATTGCTCCCAACATTATTCTAAGTGCCTGGTTTTGCACTTTATCTAGATCTTGTAATGTGGTGTTTGATGCAGAACACCAAGCAGCTGAACCATTTTCCAGGTGTGGTCTTATGCCTTGCTGGTAAACTTTACTGAGTATATTCCCACTGGCTCCCCATGTGGTTCCACTTAGTTTTCTAATCATTTCATTGGACAGTCCATCAGCTCCAGGGGACTTTTTCATTTTCAATTTGGATATTGCATGCTCCAGTTCTCTCATTGTGATAGGTGCCTCTATGACATCAGGTATAGGTTCGCCTTGACCAATGTTTTGCTGGTTCTCTCGAACCTCCTGTTGTTTGTCTGGGCTGACTTTGATGTTATTGTCTTCTGCAAAGGAATATGCAAAGTAATCAGCTGCATGTTTACCTGTTAAAATGTTTCTATCTTTATAAAGTGTGATCCTGGTATTTCTCCCTGTACCTTCATCATTTAGTTGTTTTACAAGTTTCCATAATTTCCTAGTATCTCTTTCTATGTTCAGCGACTCTGTTTTTTTTCTTTCCAGCTACTCCGTCTGGCTTGTAACTTGGCTATTTGAAATTTAGCCTTTGTTTGCTGATATTTGTTGTGATGTTCTTGGCTAGGTCTGTTCTCAGCCTACTGTCTAGATTCTTCCATCTCATTTTGCAGCTTTTCCAGTTCATCATTCCAGTAGGGTTTGTAGTTTTTGCGTGCCCCCCTGGGTATGGTTTTACTAGCAGCATGTAGTATACATCTATTAAATTCACTCACTGCTCTATTGATGTCTTTGTCCAAGTTCATGTCCTTAGCTAGAACACTGGTTAAATGCTGGTACATTTTCCAGTCTGCCCACTTATAGTTCCACCTAGTGAGCGTGCTGCTGTCCTTGTTAAATTCATTGTGGATTTCCAGAAATACTGGTCTGTGGTCACTACCCCCAAGCTGCTTTCCAACGACACGTGTGATGTTCCATTCCAGGCCTGGTGAGTGGAATGCCAGATCTGATGTAGAGGTGGTGTGTCATGCTCTCGAGTAGAAGGTTGGTGAGTCTGCTGGCTGGTTAATAAGGATGAGATTATTTTCATCCTGCCAGCTCTCAAGTTCCTCACCTCTCTTATTGATATGATCGTAGCCCCAGCTCTGAGAGTGGCTGTTGCAGTCACCACACACCATAAGTCACTCTTTATCTGGAATTGTGTCTAGAGCCAATGGGCAGTAGTAGTTCAGGAGATGGAATTCTGCACTGTCTGTTTTTAGGTGGAACATCTGGTATTCTGCCCCTTCCATATATACTTTCAGCTGACATGCACTGATATTGTTTTTAACAAGTGTCAGAATTCCACCCTTTCGCCTGTCCTTTCGGTCAGATCGTTAGCACTGGTAGACTCTGATACAGTTTCTTGGATACATCATATGTTAACGTGTTCTTCACTGAGGACATTTTCAAGTTCAAATTTTTTGTTGTATCCATCTCTTTTACTGTTGACACCCTCAGCATTCCAGTGCATTATTTTTATTGGTCGTTTAAAGTTTGTTTGTCCAGTAGCTCTATTCCCTTGCCTCCTGGCTCCTCGAGGCAATTGAGAAGGACTTTCAGTAATTGAGGTTGGACCCTTTCGAGGTATAGGGCCCGGAACCGTCCCTGCCTGAACGTCCGCCACAGGGCAGGCACCATAACTTTTTATAGATACAGACATGTTTTCATTGTGTTTTGTGCGTGGCATCCTGATTATCTATGCGCCTTTTGGCTGGATGCCTCCGTCTTCAGCACTCTGCTTACTTGGGCAGGACTATGGTCCTGCTCGAATGGAACTGCCCGACCAGTCTTAGTTTCCAGCCCCTGATGGCTGGACTAAGCCCCATCAACACTGCACGGTGCTGGTCTTGATGGGGTCTAATTACAAATAAAAAGTATGCGTGTCCCGTGAATATAAATATTAGAAAAAAATAAAACATAAAATTGCTTTGTTCAGTTTCGTTTTTCAGATTGATTTTTTTTTCATTTTGTTGTATGGATCATTTCTATTCCATAAAGCACATGTAGTATTTAGTGTTTTCTTATATTCTCTCACATTCTGTATAATTTTGTGGAGTTTTAATAGTTATTAATTCTAGTAATCCAGGAGTTGATTTATATTTATCTTCGTCTATAATAGTAGCACAGTTAGCATCTATTATAGCTAATGTATCTCCTATATATAATTATTTCCCGCTAGAACTATATAAACCAAATGAAAAATCTTCAATTTTTGATCACCTTGTTGCAAACGACATTGTTTGTGGAGATTGTGGAGATCACCGGATTTATATTCTAAAGTGTTTCCGCCGAAGACGGTAGTGTCGGGCCACTGGCGCAAAAAATCGGCGACACAACGCATTTCCATTCTCTAGACTACATTATGCTGAAAATCTAGTATGACCATTATCCTGCTGTAAGGGAGATCCAGCGGGAGTTTGAGAATAAGCGAAGAAGAAGAAGAAGATATTCTAAAGTTTAATTTTTAGTATTTCGCTTATGACTTTTTCTGTAGATTCAGGTGTTTTCAGTTGATTGTCTATTATTGTGGCAAGTACATTTGACATTTCTCTTTTCATTTTAATAGCATCAATTATTTCCCTAAGAGTTCATCATCGTACCCGTTTGTCATATTTATTATTACTAAAGATGCAGATATATCGATAATTGCTACATTTTGCTCTTGAAACGTGTCTCTGCCATTTGCCATTTCGTTTCGCTTTCGATTAAGACCCCCATTCATATGAGCATGCTCTCTCGATATTAACATGAAAGTGTAGTGCTATAATCTCTTTGTCACAAAGTACAAGACAATTTATATTGCACACCTGAGCACAGTACTCCAACAAAACCATCCTTACAGGTGCAGTGACCATTCTCCACGTGGCATCTGCCAACGCAGCCATGAGAACAGTTGAACTGACAGCCGGATCCGAACGTCCCAATTCTACATTCTATAAGAGATGAAATGGATTTAATATCAAACAATATACTAACATATGAAACAAGACAGCTGGAGAAATAACTGAATTAAACAGATCGCTATTATACCGAATTGAATTTAATAGAAATTGACAATACAGAAAATAATTAAAAATAACATGATTTGACAGAACTTGATTAGACAGAAGGATAAATCATCAGTTTAGGAAACATGCAATCGTACTACAAATATAAGAGCTGTTGCCACACAGACCAATGCGGGTTAAAAAAGATACACAAGAAGTATTGCTGAAAAATAAATACACAACACACTAATAACATCAACAGAAACAAACAATGATTCGACTAGAGCCTCTTAATCTAGATAAAAACTAGCAGGAATAAATGAATATTACTAGAACAGAATCATGATGAAATAGGTGAACTAACGAAGGTGATACAGGTGATAAGGTGAGAGAGAGAAAGACAAACGGAAACGAGGAAACAAATAGGTCCAACATGAAGAGTGTAAAATGATACATACTTCACAGCAATAATAATTTAACAAGACACATATAAGAGATACATCAATCAAGTGGCATGTCAAGTGGCGTAGGCGACCATGCTTCTCCACAACTCCCTGTCTCTTGTGTCATTCATGAGTTAATTTGGTGTCTGCTTTGTGTGCCACAATGACAACAATCCAGACGTTTCTCGCTCGGTTTTCATCTGTCTCTTCTCGATTTGATCTTACCGAAGCTTACTAAAGGTTCAAGTTTTATTGTTCTCATCACATTCCCTAAAATTATTGATTTCCTGTTTATAATGTTCATTATAATTTACTTCATCATCTCTGAGAACTTCTACATTCGTTTTATTGGCTGCCGATGGCATTTACATCATTCTTCTTAAAGAAAAACCCATATCTTAGTTGTGTCCACCTTATCCTGGGAACTCTTGGTGCCTGGCCATGCTTCGCTTCCAGAAAGAAGGATTGACCTAAAATAAAACCATATGGCACCAGATATTCATGGACATTACTTCTTTGCAAATAATGCATCTTATTATTTTTGTTTTGAAAATAATTTTCTCATTTTTTGAAATGTTGATTTCGACTGTGATATCATGCTCGTGATCTCATTGGGGCACCTGCCATTGGATTTCTAAATGGTGCCAGGATAATTGACTTCATCCACTTGATTTAATGTTGCATCATTGATAGTAAGTAATACTGCAGTTTGTAGGTTTGGATATCTTTTAAACAAACATTACTTCTGTTTTCGTTTTCTTTAGACTGAGATATATGTTTACACTTTCTTGTACTACCGTGTCTAACATTGGTTGAAGTTCGTATTCGCATCCTACATTCATAATTGTTTCGTCAGAATATCTTACATTATTGAGATTGCAAAATCACACTGATATTCATGTAATATCTTCTATGTTTCGTATACTATATACCGGGAGAATAGAGCTGGTGCCATTACACATCCTTGTCTGACGCCCATCTCTATCTGTTGGAAGTGTCCTACATTACTGTTAAAACTTGGAATACATGTTTCTTGAATTTTAAATCGTCCACACCAACATTGCGTTTTTCTTATATTTGTATCATTTCTGAATATTTCACCTGGTAAAATGTTTTACACTTTCCTTCTACAAATCACCATTGCTCTTATGAAATGTATTGTTTTAATGTTTCACTTACTCGTCTGGTTATACGAAGTAAGATCTGGGCCAGCTTGCTCATAATGATGATTGCTCGGTTGTTTTCACATTCTATGCACCATTTTTCTTTAGTAGGGATATGCATATTTAATACAATAAATCAGGTAGAATATATTCACTGTTATAGATGTCATTTTAGCATGTTGTTGAGTATTTCAATGTCATGCTCCACTAACATTTCTAAATATTTCAGTGTAATGTTAAAAAAGAACAAACATGCAGTGTTCAGTTTACTGCTTTTTATCCCTAAATCCATGGAGATTATTCAACAGAGGGCAAATGTATGAAATTATGATATGATATGACAATGATATTTTCCCATGTGACAGGTTGATCCACTTTCTTTAGATGCATATTATGACATGCCTGGTAAAACAAGGCAACCTATTCCTTGTTTCCGGAACTATGGTCCAGGCTCCAGTGGCCACATAGTCGATACATATGTTCATAATTCATACTACGTACATGGATTGACTTATGCAGGCATGAAAATTACTCATTTGAACATGGGATAATAGGCAAGCAGACATCATGTACACCTTAATTGTCTGCATCCCAGGTAATCTCAAATGGTTGTCGCTGACAGAGGTGCGATAAGAACACATATATTGTTAAACATCAGATTAGAGACACACCACAACCTTCCCTGAATGTTATAAGGGTGGTAATCAAATAATAGATACACTGAAACCGTACTTGCAGGCTGTCAGTAAGGGAAACAATGAATAGACACACTGTTACCTTCCATGTATGTTGTAAGAAAGGGAATCACATAATAGACATACTGAAATCGTCCCTGTATTTTGTAAGAAATGAATGAAATAATAGACACAATATAACCTTCCCTTTATGCTATAAGAATTAAGAATTTGAACATCAACAATAAGTAGTTATCATCACAAACATGTACTGGCAACAAACAACATCAACAAGAGTAGGAAATACATTTAGCCCTTTGCAACAAATAAATCAAGGAGTTAGACAGGGTTGTGTACTTTCACCAAATTTGATCTCTTTATACAGTGTAAACATAATGCGTGCACTAGTTGATATCACAGGAATATATGTGGGAGGACATACCATACATAAATACATATATTCGAATGCCATTGTTCTGATTTCTAATACTGAGAAGAGCTTCACGATTTAATTAATAAAGTAAAGCCTCTTCCTAAATTTCAAGAAAACAGAAGTAATAGCTATTTTAAAGAAACAAAATAGGACACCTTGCAAGATCAAAGTGAATAATATAGTATTAAAAAATATATTTAGGTACAACGATTACAGCAAATGGAAACAGTTCAACAAAAATAAGAAGCAGGATAGGGCAGGCAAATAATACATTCAGAAAAATGAAAAATATATATTGTGCAATTTTATATTTTCATTAGAGGTGAGAAAGAGAGTTCTGCAGTGCTATACAACACATTTACTAACATGGATAAGAGTATTGGACAATAATCAAACTGGAAAGTAGGAAATTGGAAGCAACATGGACGTGATTCCATAGAAGAATGGTGATAATACCATGAACTGCCATAAAAAAATAACGTAGACGTTTTGCAACATATATTTATAACAATATGCTAACCGTCATTTAAATTAATAAATAATAATTCAGTGTCAACACTCCAGAAGTAAATATTACAAACAATAAAATAAAATGCAGATATACTGTTCGCTTATGAAACTACATTATTATATAATTGAAGACATCACCTAAAGGTAAATATAAAGGATGACGAGTAAGTGGTAGGCAGAGATATACATGAGTTGATCACATAGATAAGACGTATTCTGTGAGAGTACACGTCAACAAACATAACGTGTTACACTCCGTTGCATTCAACCATCAATTTCGAGACACCACTTGATAATGAACGTGCACATACAAACAATGGATTGTTTACATATGTTTTGATATACCTGTGCAAAGTGATCCAACAAAGTTGTCCCTACAATTACAGTCTCCATTTCGTTTGTTACAGGTGTTACGGCAGCCATTGGAGCAATTAAAGCCACACTGTTCCCCATACTTGCCATGTGGACATTCTACATGACACAGACAACAGCTTCTGTTAATGTCGTCTACAATATAATAATGCTACAAGATGTCAGTTAACTTGAAGTAACACATGACATGTATGTTATACTATTGTTCTGTGATGTGCGTGAATCACATTACAGATAACTGATCAATTGCTGCAACAGGTGCATACATACAAATATATTGACAACATATGTTTACATATGATGGAAGAATGGACATAAAGATCTAGACACAAATTCTAAAACAACATTGGCTGTAGTTTTCGGGTCACTTCCAAATGTATCCATGATCTTCGATAGTTTACTTCGCGTTTTACGGTGTCGACTGCCTTAGTTAGGTCGGGCGTAGAGATCAATGTTCTGTTCGCGATACGTTTCATGTAGTTGCATGTAAGTGAATGACATGTAAACCGTATCTCTTGCCTTTTAGGAATCCATTTTTGCTCTCTGGGAGAAAACCTGTCTCACGATGGGCTAGCAGTATGTTTAACAGGGCCGTAGTCATGATATTGCGTGCTATAGAGAGCAATGATGTTCCTAGTTTGTCGCATGTTTGGCTATATGTATATCTTAAATAAAGTACATATATAATAATAATGATAATAATAATAATAATAATAATAATAATAATAAACTACATATAAAATAGTATAGTTTTCTATTGACATATTTCTATGTTGTAGATTAACATAGGCCTAAATGTGTAAGTTTGTGCGTGTGTTCGTTTATGTGCATGCGTAACGGCTCTCTCATTTCCAAGAACATTATAATGTCATGGATAGCCACCCCATGTTATCCTGAATAGTGCAAAATGTTATAAAGTCGATTCAATCGTACCGACGAAGACCTTTTTGAACAATCCATAGCTCGTATTGATAATCAGGCACTTTGATAACTTTACTCAAAATGAGTTTCAAAGAACATGTGAAGAGTATCTTCAGCGGTATTCTCAACTTCTCCCCTTATACTCTGGATCCAGCTGTCATATATGCTCCAGTTATTTTGACTGTACATTTAAGTAAGTGCACTATATGGAAATAAAACCCCACCAGATTTATCAGCACGATTATGAAGAGCATTTTGGGATTGTTCACTAATATAATGATACATAGGCAGTACATTGACACTACACGCATAGTCGAGAACGTTGGAGCTATGTAGATGATCGACTACATTGTAGTCGGGTTACTCCATGAAAATACTGCGTATGCGTATATTCATTATGATTATTGATTTATCGCCGAATTAGTGATATTACAACCTTCGTGTTTGCGTTCGGTGTTCTATCTTTGGAAAGTATCCCTAATAGTAAGCTTACCAGAACGGATTCCTATTAATTTTCTTTCCTGATTCACAATGCAGTTTTCATTAAATTAAACAACTTTTAACATAGTCTAAATAGTTAGTATGACACAAGAAATCGTAAGATCACATAGAAGACAAGATATAATCTATAGTTCTGTGAAGATGAGGTTGAATATTCTGAACACTTAACGTCTAATTCCATGCCTCCCCAATCATACGTATCAAATTTAAACAATAACTGTTCGTTCCGTCTTAGTATTTTCCTACTGGTCCACATTCCCTGTTTGGCTGGAATAATCCATATCAATCGAATAATGTAGTAAACAATTCAGAAGCTAATAACTCACATGCATATAAATATGGAACAATCGTAGATTCTCATGCCTTGACAATCGAATAATGTAATTAACATTGGTCAATGCCAATCAACTTCCTACAAATAGGATCGTATAATACTCATAGAACATCTCTAAATTACTCAGGCCATTCCTTTCTAGAGAACATTACGCTTGGTAACGCAG
This sequence comes from Meghimatium bilineatum, assembly GCA_034231615.1. Classification (NCBI taxonomy): domain Eukaryota; kingdom Metazoa; phylum Mollusca; class Gastropoda; order Stylommatophora; family Philomycidae; genus Meghimatium; species Meghimatium bilineatum. The sequence continues at coordinate 64,110,793 of CM067305.1, read as the reverse complement.
TACACCAGCACTCGATAATAGCAATGATAAATCCATTTCGACGACAAAGTCTACACTATTTCTAGTCTTAGTTGACAACAGCAGACATTTCACGTATGTATAAGGAAATATTTCGACAAAAACTGTCAAGTGGAACTTCTGCCTTCTAAAGAACTCAAGAAGGTGTCATTCTTTTTTTATTCTACACTCTTCGTAACAAGAAGATCTGACCTCACACGTCTCTGCGTTCTAGCAATATATCCATCATAGTTACCAACTCACAATCTAATGCACACATTTCCTTGTAGCGACACATGCTGAGAGTATACATTATTGCAACTCGACAATACACACAACGTGTGTACCTCTCTCAAAACCAACACACTTTACAGGTGCATAACAGGTGTATATAAAATCCAACACATAGATCGTATCCAGACTCTGCTCGCAATGGATGGTCCTGTTGAAGAATTTCTTCTCTATATTTGTGAAGATCCCGCTCCTTTCGATTGTAATAGAGAACACAATTTTTCTCAGCAAAACTTGACAATATACTCCCCATGTTACTTCACTTCACGATGCCCTTAACCTTATTCACGAAATCCATGTTGTTGTTTATTCCCAGAGTAATTCTAGCTCAATAACTGCGTCTTAACATACAATTATATAGTCAGTTTATTATATTTCGTAAAGACCTGCTTTTTCCACCAATTTAAATCATGTCTATGTCAATTCTTGTATTACTTCAGAGTCTGTAAACAGTATTCGGTCACTGTACACATTGACATATTAGACTTGTCATAATTTAGTGAAGTGTTCTAGCGTTAGAGCAATTATGTCCCTTCTTCCCTGTCACAGTAATTATTCAATTAATTATCTTTGACCATAATCATATAAATCCGTTCACATTCAAATGTACTCTGTTCCTATCATCGAAACGGCATGCCGCATCCCGAGAGTACCACTCATATAACGAAGCTCAATAGCTGTTACTGATCATCGACAGTGGACTATGAAAATACTCCACTATGTGAACAAGACGACTAGAGCTGGATTCTAAAACTCTACCAATTTTCTCCCTGTCTTTCCATCGGCAGTGTGTCTATTTTCTCGATGGTGCTACTTTGCTTTTTTCGTAAATGTTTGTTCGCTGCTAAACATGTGACGATATTTAATGTCCGCTCACTACTAAACATGTCACAATGTAAATTTCAGCTCAGTACTAATCAGGCGACCATGTAAATGTCTGATTATTACTAAAATTATTTCCTTGAAATGTAATGATCATGTAAACACATGACACTTTGAAAACCCTCTTTTATTTGTATCCTGGGTTAGAAATATAGTCATCGAGTTGGTACACGAGCAAACCTTAACTATATCGCTAACGGTATCCCTAAATCTAGCACTAAACTTAAACCTAAATTTTTGCATAAAAAGTATACATAATATTAGTCTTAATAAAACTCCTTGATTAAGAACAGACGTCACAACACTGGGGACATTCCCATATATACAATGATTTCCGTTCTGTCAGGCATCAACACGTCAACACGCTCAGTGTCACAGTCAGCTGTTGATTGCACGTTCTTCTGATTTTCCGTAGTAGTGCATTGTTTCCTTGTTGCGTGTAGCCTCTCTCATTTCTACCATTCTATGAATTTGTACATTATCTCGTTCGACCTCGTCTTTTTGTACGGTATACCTGACTTCTCTTCTACTGCTTTCTGTCCTCGTGTACCTTTCGGTGTTGAGGGGAGAGTGAGTGTGCCGTCTTGTTCCCTTCTATTTGCCTCTTATGCTGTTATATTTCCGAGTATCTCTAATACACTATCTATCCACCTTTTACGAGAGCGTCCAATAGGTCGACTGTTTTCGTATCGTTTGTTAAGGATTTGTTGGTTAATACTTTACTCTTTCTGTCTGGTTATGTGGCTGAACCATTTAACTTGTTGTTTCTGAATGTATTCTATTGTTGACTTGATTCCTAATTGTTTCCTTAGTACTTCATTCATGATTTTGTCTCTCAGGAGAACTCCAATCATAGATCTCAGACATTTCATGTCAGTGATGCTAATCTCATGAATTATTCTTGAATCGTATGTCCAGGTTTGACACTGATAACACAACGTGGGTAAGAAAATGGTGTTGATCCATGGCTGCTCTAATTAATTCAACTTCTTCTCTCAGTGCGATTCACCGCGGCTTTACCAGATACCGCATCGGCTCTTTGATTTCCCTTGACCCAATAATGAAATGGAGAGTGGATTCAAGTAATACTTTGTGCGTTGGTGAGAAGTGTGACCCACTCAGTTCTGACCATAAACTTGATTATCGTGCCGGACCTTTTTTTGAGAGTATAATTTTAATGACCCACCTTAATTAGCAATCTTTTTTCTAAGTTAATACTGTCGTTAAGTGATCTGTTAATTACATAATGTGACACGTAAAAAGAAACTTGGGGTATCATTTACATAAATATATTTTGGAAAATAATAATTTAAAAAAAATAAATCATGATGCACTCTGAGAAAATAACACACGAATTTACTTTGAAAATAACACATTGTCAGGAAATGTTACAGATAATAACGTATATACTTGCCAGTCTGACACTTGTCCCCCGTGAAGCCAGGACCACATCCGAAACAATTTCCAGAAATAACTTTACATCTACCATGTAAACAGTTCTCACTACATGGCGTTGAACAATTGGATCCATACAATCCAAAAGGACACAAAGAAGCACAACCAGGTGTAAATTTATTACACTCATTTGTATCCATGCATGTACAATTTCTGTCACACAAAAATCCGAGTGCGTTATCTGGGCAAGTGGTATCTGAGATGAGATGTTGAAGGAAATCAATTATATATATAAATTTAACTATAATTATAAATATATATATATATATATATATATATATATATATATATATATATATATATATATATATATATATATATATATATATATATATATATATATATATATATATATATATATATATATATATATATATATATTCACCTTCGTTTAGGCAAGTGTATTACGTTTTTAGATTTTAACCACTGAATTGATTTATAAGATTGAATATCATCAGATGTAAAAGTTTTATATATTTCAATATGATTTTTTGGCATCATAAATATTTAAAAAAATTAGTATAAAGTTATGGTAAAGTAATAGATTGAAAATGATATAAATATTTTTTTTTAATGTATATATGGTAACATTTTTGCCAATAATAAAACATCTAACAAATAATAATACAATTTTTCCTTTTGTAAATTAAATATTCGGTGGTTATTAAGCCATGTTATTACTGACATAGAACTCAAAATATCTATAAAACCCATTATTTACCATATCATGCAACTTTTAAAAAATCTTCTTTATTCGTAGTATTAATTTCCTTAAAGCTTTGCTATTTTAATACATGATGTTTACGAATATTATTTTCAATTTTTGTTTTATTAAAATACTGTCGATTAGGGATTTTACGTTAAATTTACGTTTATTTACGTTAAAACCAAATCATTCTGGAAAGTCTTTTAATGACGTCTATGTGAAATTAAACGAATGAATAAATAGTATTACTGTATCTTTTATCTCTATGTCATTTATTTTTAATCCTCAAGGAGTCACTTTTATTTTCAAAATATGAAATAAAAGTGTATCCTTTGAATTTTTCTGAAATAGGAAACGTGTAATATTTATCAGGTACTTTTTGTCACTCACATTGCCTATTATATTAAATTAATCACATACCCGTTAGAAATTTACTGTCATATGAAAGATACTCAGAATAACGTGGAATGAAAAAAAGAGAAACTCAGATGTTACAAATACATTGCAGATTCCAGAGTGGTGGTTACGAAACACAATAACAATAAGAAAACTGTACCTATTTGGGCATATAAAGAGACACAACTGTTTAGAGAGACAAATAATGAAGGACATAGTACCTGGGTAGAGGAGAAAGGGCAGACCAAGAAGACGATGGACTGTTGGAAAATGCAAGTGGCATTGCCAAGACAGAGAGTGGCTCAGATAGTTCTTTAGGAATACAACGTTCTGAAAATAAAGCGTCACAGGACATGACACTCACTTATATTATATGAAATAAGTGACTCTTCTTCTTCTTCTTCTTCTTTCGTT
>CM067305.1:64075598-64106552 GCA_034231615.1 Meghimatium bilineatum | reverse complement strand
AAAACTATACTTGTTTTATTTTAGAACGCCATATAGATCTATTTTGTGCAAGTTCTTCCCATGTATCGTGGTCTATTTCAAAGGCTTTCAGTGAGTCATTTAACGAGTCCTTGTAGCGCTTCCTTTGGCCTGCTTGAGATTGTATACCCTTCTCTAGCTCACCATAGAGAAGTATCTTTGGCAGACGATGGTCTGGCATACGCACCAAATGACCTGCCCAACGATTCTGTGTCTGCATCAGGATCGTGTCAATGCTTGGGATACCAGCTCGAATCGGTATATTTGTGTTAGAGTCATTGTCGAGGAGTGTACGTACATTCCATGCTCCTAGAGTCAGTGGGAAAAGCTTTTCCCTTCGGGTGAATTTTCGGAATGTGAAAATGACTGGCAATGGGGATTTTGATTATAGCGAGGAAGTGTTGTGCAAAGCGTCGCCCTCACTCTCTTGTCGGACCTCATTTGAAACCACTGACAAGACGAATCGAGACGACTGCAAGTGAAGTACGATGCAGTGGATGACCATGGTTTTCTACGTGTCTCACCATGCCCGTTGCGTTCCACACCGCGTTACTGGCGTTCGCCTACATTACCCGGTGGGCCGATAAACCATCGTTCCTCGTACGCATAAATTCGCCGAATATCAAACTTTACGTGTTTAGATTGACAAGACCGTTATGCTTTTTGAGATAGGCTCAGCACAATATCATCATCTTTATCACTGCCTAACAGGCTGTCAGTCGAGTGTAGCCAGAACACGCCCCAGGCATTCCACTGATGCTGTGTTCACACGACACGTCAAGCCTGTTGTTGTAGCTACATGGTGAATAGTGAGCGATTTCAATGTGTTATTGACACCGAAGTAAATTATATAAACTTCAACATTATTATATATAATCACACTTTACACATCACGCAGATATATCCATTCCACGGTATGTAACTAATATCTAAATCATACACAATAATCAACGGTATGTAACTAATATCTAAACAGCACGCAATCATCCACGGTGTGTAACTAATATGTTAACCATACACACCCATCTACGTTATGTAACTAATATCTAAACAATACAGATCCATGTACGGTATGTAACTAATATTAAAACCATACACAATCAACCACGGTATGTAACTTATATATATATATATATATATATATATATATATATATACCATACGCAATCATCCACGGTATGTATCTAATATCTAAACAATACAAATCCATCCACGGTATGTAACGTATATATAATACACACGCAATCATCCAAGGTATGTAACTTATATATAAACCACATACAATCATCCACGGTATGTATATAATATCTAAATCATACAAATCCATCCACGGTATGTAACTAGTATCTAAACCATACAAATACATCCACGGTATTGCACTAATATCTAAACGTTACAAATCTATATTCACGGTATGTAACTAATATGTTTGTTTGTTTGTTTGTTTTTCGTTCGCACCATTGTAACCATCACGGGTATCCGTGCGATTTCCGCCGGGAGCGTGATTACGTTGTGCCACCGTTATGCGCCTTGTAGGCCTAGCACATCCAATTTCGGCATGCCTTGACAATTCGGGTGGGCTACCCTTAGCCTGTGACAGCCTCTACATCTGTCTCCAGGCACGCGTAGTGGAGACTCTACGCCCAGACGACTTTTTTGCTCTCGTCTGACTCGAACGAGGTGTTCCACTGTCTATGAACTTGCCTAGTGTAATTGGACGTGCTGTGCCTGTGCCCATTGGGGTACTGAACCGTTTCTCATCCATGAGCCTGGTTCCTTAAGGGGAAGAACTCAACAGAGGAGTTAACCCTGGCTCTTTCGCCCTCTTAGCCGAGGTGTCATTCACCGACATCGTGTACCCCTTGTCCAAGTTCGAGTCTCACACCACGCGTTTGAGAGCAAGGCGTTCTCGAGCTGAGCGTCCTTGTCCCAATAGCGCCTGAGCCCATCAGGTACTGAACCCTTTCTCTCTTCAAGTGTATTTCCGGTGTAGGAAAACTTGACAGTAGAGTTGGGCCAGGGCTAAATCGTTGTCCCTTTTGTGCCTGAGCGAATCGAGTACGGAACCCTTTCTCTTCGCGAGCATATTTCCGGTTTAGGAAGGCTCGACATTAGAGTTGGATTAGGTCTTCTTGCTTTACCAAACGCCAATGAATGGGTCTGGATTTCTGCCTGTAAGGAACACATGTAACTAGAAGCTCGTCTCGAGCTGACGGAGCTTGTAGTTCCCCTTTCCTAGGGACTTTTCACTTTCTATTTGCAGTTCGCGCTGCCCTCTAGCGCCGTTCTGCCCTTTCATTGTTTCATTGTACTCGTATGAAATATATGTCTCTCGCCATGCATCTACCTTTACGTGCATTTTACATTGGCCGCCCCTCCAATGTTCGGACTGGACTGACTAGCTTCACTGTATGTCGACAGTATCGCTATATGTGGTGATGCTGGTGGTGTCGGAGATATTGTCTGTCTCTTGTGCAGGCAAATCTCTTTCCATCTGCTACCTCCACATTCTCGGACACGATCCCCAAATGATTTTGCCAGAATCAGCTCGAGCTGCTGCATTTCTGTTTCCAGGGTGCACCACGTGGAGGTACATTTGGGATCTTGGTTATCTGCTAACCCTGGGTCCGCCTAGAGCAATGCGTTCCCTTTGCACCCCTAACTAATATGTAAACCATACACATCAACCCACAGTATGTATCTAATATCTAAACCATACAAATCTATATTCACCGTATATAAATAATATCTAAACCACACATAATTATCCACGGTATGTAACTAATATCTAAACCATAAACAATCACCTACGGTATGTAACTAATATCAAAAGCACACACACTCATCCACGGTATGTAACTAGGGAAAACTAGACATCAGGTTGGTGATGAACGCTGGACAACTGGTTAATGTTCAGCTAATGGTCTGAGTGTCATGGAAGTTAGACGCCTGTGTGGTGGGGAAAGCTAGGCATCTGGTTGATGGCGAAAGCTAGACATATGAGTTTGGTGTTATTTATAATTGTTTGATGTGTGTAAAGCTAGACGAGCGGATGGTTGATTAAACACATATTAGGGTGTTGGGAAAAAACAAGACAACTGGTTGGTAAGAAAATGCAGACATACGGATGGTTGGGAAAGCTATACAGCTTGGTGTTGTGGAATGGTATGCATCTGAATGGTGAGGAACAATAGATGTATGGGAGGCAGAGAATCGAAGACGGTTGGGTGTTCGGAAAGGTAGACACGTGGCTGACGATGATAGCAAGACATCTGGGAGGTGGGGTAAGCTTGAAGTCTTTGTGGTGGGAAACGCTTGACATATGTGTTCTGCGGAAACTAGACGTCTGCGTGGGAGGGGAAGAAAAACATGTGGGAGTTGGGGAAACCTTAGACATACGTGTGACAGGGACAGCGATTTATCCATGAGACAGGAAACGGGAGCCATCTGGATGTTAAAAAAAATAGACATGTGAGTGGTGGGGAAATCAAGACGTATCCGTGGTAAGGAAAACTAGGCGTCTGGGTGGTGGTGAAAGCTAAGCACTTTTGAAGTGGATAAAGCTAGACATCTGAGAGACGGAGAAAGCACGACATCTGGGTGGCAGGGAAAGCTAGATGTGGAGAGGAAAGCTACACGTCTGGGTTTCGGGAAAAGCTAGGCATTTTGATGGCGGGGAAAGTTTGATGTCTGGAAATATTAGACGTCTCGGTGTCAGTATAAGCTAGAGATTGCGAGGAAAGCTATATTTTCGGGAGCAGAAATTAGCCTGGGTTTTGGGGAAATCTAGACGTCTTCTGATGGAAGCGGCGGGAAAAAGTTAAACATCTTAGTGTTGAGGAAAGCTATTCGTATAAATGGTGAGGAACGACATATTGGAGGCGGGAAATCAAGCCGTCTGGGTGGTGGAGATACTAGACACAATGGGTGACGATAATAACTAGACATATAAGCGTAGAGTAAGCAAGAGGTGTGTGTGGTACCGACAGCTAGATGCATTGGCTGTAGTGTAAGCTAGAGGTCTGCTTGGAAGGAAAAGATAAACATATGGGATGTGAGGAAAGCCAGACATATGGATAGTAGGGACAGCTGGAGGGAGGAGAAGACTATTCTTCTGTGATTTAGGGAAAGCAAGACTGGTGATTGGTGGAAAAACTGACCTCTGCCCTATGCGCTAACTTCAGCGAAAAAGGAAAATGAATGAATGAACATTTTTTTTGTCTGGGAATATTTTGTCTGGTTACGATATTAATAACGTACAAATCATTTACTTACCATTACGGTTATATACTTTTATAGAATGAACTATGGCTGGCGTCTTTAAAGTTAACATCCACAGGGCACCAGCGCTTTCGCTATCTGTGTGAATGCAAGAGCCATCATCTAAATATTGTTTGGTATCACCGTCGACAGCTCTGCTGGAATCAAACCTGACACTACCTTCGCTGTAAGTACTAGATTGGTACGTCACCTCCTTGAGAGCCACATTACGACCTGCACGATGAAGGTGACAACATATGTATGTATGTATGTATGTATGTATGTATAGTTAGTCGTCGGATCATCATCACTGCAAACTGGACACATCCATAGTTGCTCCGATCTCTCCTTGAGTGTATCCGCCATCACACTTCTGCTGACAGTACCGGTCCTATGCTGGTTGACCATCATTCTTCTGCGCCCTCCAAAATGTTCACCTCTAGCAACACCGCATCTCAATCCCTGATCTTTAATCCTAGCCATTGAAAAGGAATCATCATCCACATTCGTCTCACTCTCGCGTGTTATATCTCTTAAGGAGTTCAAAACGTCAGCGCGATCCATTGCCCCATCGCCCTTTGCCACAATCGCACACGATGCCAGTTGATCCGCTCTTTCATTGCCTCGAACGTCCACATGTCCCGGCACGAAAATAAATGTAACCGCCTTCAAGCTCGCATTTCTCATTTCTTAATCATACTCATAGAGTCACTCAAGATGCAGACCTGCATTACTTTCTGTGTGCGTAGCCACTCAAATGCCTTGGTCACCGCCATAGTCTCCATGGTCATACTACTCGTAGTGACCGCAAAGGCACCACTTTCCTCCTTGATCGTTTTACCTGCGCACTGAGCTGTAAAGGCCCAAGCACTGCGAACATGCATAATTACAGATCCATCAGTGTATATAATCACATCCCTTCTTTGGTATTCTCACTGATTAAAGCCTGCACTTCTTTCTCCACAGCTGTGGGACACCATTCTCTGCATTCCCTGCTAAGTGATATTACTACTCTCAAAGAAGTTTCGAATCTGTGGGTAGACCTATCCATTCCGCACCAACTGCCACATCCTGTAATCGGCACACGCTTTGTATTACATCTTCAGCACGTCCCATCCACGACCTTCCTCTCTTGAGTCTGCTGCCTTTAACTTTCTGTATTTCGGAATGCAACGGGTGTTCCTTATCTGCATGTATTTGAAGGTACGCCCGTGCACGGCAATACTGTAATCTATGCTCAGCTGTTGGGCAGTCAAGTAGGTATCGCATAGCTCTTGTCGATGTGTCTCTTGTGCATCCCAGAATGATACGCATTGCTGCATTCTGGACTCTATCCAGTCTTTCGATCTGAGTTTGGCTAAGAGTCAGAATTGCCAGTGCATATTCCACCACAGCCACTACCAAACCCTGGTACAAAAGAAAATAACAATCTTTGCTCACATTGCGCAGAGCCATAACCTTCATTGCTGCTAAGCCTTTGCCTGCCCTTATGATAATGTGGTCAACATGTTCCCTGAAACTCAGGCTTCTGTCAAAAAACACACCCAGATATCTCATTGTGCTAGTTCTTTTTAAACTTTTCCCGGACAACGAAACTTGTGGCATGGGTGTCTTTACCATGTGATTGTTCAAGGAAAACCACGTCACGAATGCCTTAGACGGATTAACCACTGCTCCCGTATCTCGACACCAATTTGTCAGTCTGTCCAGCTCCTTTTGTAGTTCCAAGACGCACTCTTCTCGATTTCTGCCCTGTCTATACACCAGGATATCATCGGCATATGACATCGTTCTGCCAACACCTGCGATTTGATTGCCAGCGATATGTATTGTGTATACATTGAAAAGTACAGGAGATAGAGGCGATCCCTGTGGCAGGCCAGGGCTAATAACCGTTGGTGTAGATATCCAGTTACCACACTTAAGAACTACAACCCTGTGCATCAGGGCGGCGCCAACCCAACGCACGACAAAAGGATTAACTGCAAGATTAACAGCTGGTGCATCAAGATATCCAAGGACACCCTATTGTACGCATCCTCAAGGTCTATTGCGACCGCACATGTCTCCATGTGCGAATCGAACCCCTCAAAAACATCCTGCGCAAATATGGCTGCATTTTGCCATGTCTTCTTTCCTGGACGATATCCTCCTAACAATGTTGGTAAACACTTATTTCTTTGAAGATAACACGATACCTTCCGGGCCACAATTTTTTCCAAAAGCTCGCCAATCGTATTCTGCATAGTTATTATTCTGTAGCCATGTATCCTGGTGTGGTCCTTCCCAGGTTTGTGTAGTGGAACTAAATAGCTGTGCAACCAGTCTCCTTTCACTGTGCCCTTTAGAAGGCTATTATTGAACATGTCCGCCAACTCTCCCAACTCCTCATCCGTTCTTTGACTAATGTCATCGTATCTAATGCCATCTGGCCCTGGTGCTGTATTTTTTGTACTTTTCAGTGCCTTCCTGATTTCTTCAACTGTGATTAGCATATGGTTTTCCATGCTCAAGTTCTTACACGTGTCTGTGAGCGTTTTCTTGATTTCTTGATATTCCTCCAATATTTCTCTGACCAATTTGTGCGGTGTAGTGTGCCAGCAATGCCGCACCTTTTGTCTCGTCCGTCTTCTGCCAGACGGTATCGTCGCTCTGGAAATCGGCAATAGTCACGCGTCTTGTGAGACCATTCATGGATTTGTGTAACCGCCAGAACAATTTTAGTGACTTTTCGCGTGTTATCTCTTTGCAAAATTCGTCCCATTTTGACGCCTGTGCTGACTTTGCAATATTTTTGAATGTTTGGACTAAGATATCTTTCTTCCGTTTCCATTGTGCGACCTCCATGGGCTGAGCCGCAACACGTTTCCGTGCCCTTTGCCGGAAACTTCCGGTCAAAATGGTGGATAGCAACGCAAGTGTTTTTGTTTGTCACTAACAGTTTTCACTTGAACAATGGATATATTCGTTGTTTTCATTCAGGAGATTGTGTGGTCATGTGTTGTTATTCTCTGACCAGGAGGTCCACTCATTAAGATATTCGCCGGTGCTAACGGAGTGCGTGCATCTGAGCTGAAGTCTTCGTGAGTGTAATCGTTGTCACACTGTTTGAAAAATGGCAGCCAATATCAAGCGGTCTAAACGAGGTGGCTCAAAAAGGAAAAGTCACCGGGCGGGTGCTAGAAGAACGAGATCGAAAACAGCTAGGCTAGGAATTAAAAACGTGCGTGTGCTGTTTTGGAATGTGGCCAGTGTACACAAGCGTAGAACAGAGCTAGAAAAGATGTGTTATGAGGCTGACGTCATTGCATTGCAAGAAACACAGCTAGGTGAAAGTGGTAATATCAGGATAGCCGGATTTCAGTGTTTCTACAACAGGCGACATCTTGGACAGGCAATCTTAGTACGCGAGGGTTTTAGTGTATGCGAGGTTGATATGTCCAAGTGGGATAGTGACAATATCCAGTTACAGGCAGTGAGGGTCCAGAGGGTCCAGCACCCAATCATGATTGTAAATGTGTATGCCTGCAACACGAGCATTGATCTTCAGGGTTGGAAGATTCTAGGGGAGATAATGGAACAGGAAAAGCAGATCCTCTTTTGTGGTGACTTCAATGCGAAAGGTACATCATGGGGCAATAGTGCTTCGAACAAACAGGGAAGAGAACTTGAGGAGGACCTGACAGATACGGACCTGGTGTGCCTTAACGATGGCCGTATAACACGGATGGCAAGCAGGGATGGTGATGATGATAGCGCTATCGACCTGACATTGGTGTCATCAGCTGCTGTGGCTATCTGCAAATGGGACGTGCTGGGGCATCATGGCAGTGACCACCTCCCATGTGTTGTTCTCTTAAAAAATGACAAAAGTAAGCAGATAAGGACAAAGGTAAGATCCTTTAAATATGATCGAAGAGGAGTGGATGTTGTGAGCAGAATTCGACAAGACAAACGTAAGGCTCAAGTAGTGGGAAATCTGGTGTGGGATAGGCCCTCCTGGTGGAACGAAGAGGTTCAAAGGGCATGGAGCGAGAAACGGAAAGCAGTATCACTATGGTATGTATGTATGTATGTATGTATGTATGCATGCATGCATACATGCATGTATGTATGTATGTATGGTGTATGTATGTATGTATGTATGTGTGTGTATGCTATGGGAAGAATAAATGATGTACATACGCAATATTCGCCCTCAAACAACTTTCAAAAAGTGCAAAAGAACATAACAGAGACATATATTTAGCTTTCATGGATCAAGAGAGCATTTGACGGAGGGGATAGAACATAACTATTGATAACACTACGGACATATGGAATCCCCCAACATCTGATACGCCTATGTCAGATCATAAACGCCAATATTCAATGCTCAGTAAGAAACGAGCGCAGGTAGGTCGGATAATTTTCTGATTCACTCAAGAGTGAGACAGGTATGTGTACTATCCACGCTATTGTTCATAACATACATAGATCACATCTGCAAAGTAGAAAAGACAACGGAAGAAAACAATTTTTAGAATATCTTAAACGAAATACTTTTTGTAGAGGATCAGTAGTAGAATCAAAAGAAGAGCAACTACAAAGACACCTACATGAGATTACATTGCACATGCCACACCTTTAATGTGAAGATGCATATAGAGAAGACCTAAGTAATATAGGAATAACAGAAGGAAACACCCTCACATTTAATGGAATGAACATACGTGACATAAATAAGTGACATAATTCACTTGTCTAGGAAACAATATAACAACAGACTGCAAGAGCAGTAAAGAAATATACAATTGATGTAGTAAAGCATACACATTCCTTATATATATATATATATATATATATATATATATATATATAATTAAAGTATTTTAGAATATGCAGAATTAACATATTTACACTTCTACAACCAAAAACCTACTATATATATATATATATATATATATATATATATATATATATAGTATATATATATATATATATATATATATATATATATATATATATATATTATATATATATATATATATATATATATATATATATATATATATTCTGCATTATACTTGCCATGATATCAACGATAATAACCTTACCCTTAACACCGCTTATGTGATACAGGACATGATGTCAACGATAATAACCTTACCCTTAACACCGCTTATGTGATACAGGACATGATGTCAACTATTACAAACGTATGCTTACTCCGCTAATGTGATACATGCAGTGGTGACAGCGATAATAACAGTAATCTAACATGCACTATTTTAAAACATAACCTGGTGTCAGCATTTACAACATTTTTCTAACCTCCGCTGATGTGATATATGACATGTCAACAATTACAACATTATTCTAACCTCCGCTGATGTGATATATGACATGTCAACAATTACAACATTATTCTAACCTCCGCTGATGTGATATATTACATGTCAACAATTACAACATTATTCTAACCTCCGCTGATGTGATATATTACATGTCAACAATTACAACATAAATCTAACCTCCGCTGATGTGATATATTACATGTCAACAATTACAACATTATTCTAACCTCCGCTGATGTGATATATGACATGCCAACAATTACAACATTATTCTAACTCCCGCTGATGTGATATATGACATGTCAGCAATTACAACATAATTATAACCCCTGCTGATGTGATATATGACATGTCAACAATTACAAAATAATTCTAACCCCCGCTGATGTGATATATGACATGTCAACAATTACAACATAATTCTAACCCCTGCTGATGTGATTTATGACATGTCAACAATTACAACATAATTCTAACCCCCGCTGATGTGATATATGACATGTCAACAATTACAAAATAATTCTAACCCCCGCTGATGTGATATATGACATGTCAACAATTACAACATAATTCTTACCCCTGCTGATGTGATTTATGACATGTCAACAATTACAACATAATTCTAACCCCCGCTGATGTGATATATGACATGTCAACAATTACATCATAATTCTAACCCCTGCTGATGTGATATATGACATGCCAACGATTACATCATTATTTTTACCTCCGCTGATTTGAATCGAACATACTTTCGGTGCTATGTTGCCTTCAATTTTTAGTGACCTCATAAGCACGCGCTCTTCACACGTAACATCCAGTGTGTACACATCGTGTACAAAAACTCTCTCACGGACACATCGTTCTCCCTTATTGAATGTTGTTTTAAATGTAATCTCACGTCCTGTGGAAACAACATGTTTTACTTTATCACAATTATCTGCCATGTTTCAGATAGTTCTGAAATAGTTTACATTCACGATACATATTGTTGTCAGAAAGTGATTAAACTACAAATGCATTTGTTAGAACGTGATTACAATACAAATATATTAGAATGTGGTCACACTACACTTGTGCATGTTTTAGATTTCTGATAAATGCAAATACATTTGCTAGATTGTGATTACAATAAAGTAATATATGCTAGACTATCAATACACTACAACTACATTTGCTAGCATGTGATCACAATACACGTTTGCATGTTTTAGACTTGATCTTGCTTTCCAGTCTCTAAATTGTTTAGTAATACAAGTTTGCACAACATGTTACTGCTGTCGGCGGAAACGGTTCGACATCTACATATCCTGACAAACTTGAATGTGTCGACGACTTCTCGCGATGGAGAACATGTGGACGCATACAAGCACCATTTTGAAATACTGAAATTCCAGAAAAGTCGAAATAGTTTGAAATATAAGTTACTAAACCTTGCTTATCGGGAAAAGATTTGGAACATATATTGTTTTTATCATCCTCAGGAATTGCGAGCACTGTTCTCTTACTTCGTATTTGTACGATGTTATTCCTCTGATATTTTATTTTCATTGCCATGAAACTTTAGCTTTTGGAGTTGTGCAATGCCTCTTAATTTATTAATTTCTGCCGCGAAAATACGTGCGCACAGAAAATGCAAATGCTGTTTGTTAGTCTAGACAGATACTGTGGAGATCAGAAATCAGCAGTTGTGAGGTCCACACATGTAGTTTAAAATATGGTAAAAATATATGAGCCCGTAAATAAAGGTATACAGCCAGTTCTCGGTTTACGACATATGCAACTTACGACCATTCGACTTTGCGACCACAATCACTAGCCTATTAAATTTCGGATTTATTTCTGCCTCAGTTATCAGTCGACCGGCATTGTCTGATGTCGTTGACTAAGGAAAGGGGGCAGCTACTATGATGATGATATTCTGCTAACCAGCGTCATCAATTTCTAAATAATAGCACGGCCAATCTAAATATCCTTAGGTCCAGTGACTTCCCCAAGCGTGGATACAGCGTGTTGATTCTCTTCAGAGTGTGTATATTTGAACTTGTTTTCGGACAAGCGAAAACGTTACCCAGCGGTCGCACTACAGTGCTGACTAGCTTTTTTTGCAGCACGGTCGTCTACGTGCACTATTTCAACTGGTATCCCAGATTCGGTACATCAATGTATGTTTTATGACTTCTATATTCTAATTTTTAACAAATCTCTCCCACGATGTCTACCAAGATAAAATTATCTTTGTCTATGCCTCAGCCAGCGATGTGTTTCATCTGTATCGTGAAATTTGTAGGTACAACAATAAACATACTATTCACTCAAAGCTCACTACTTCACATTGCTGTACACATAGCGCTCTCACCTTACGAAAACATCGTACCGGTCTGTCGGAACCGATGGTGGTCGTAACTCGAGAGCTAGCTGCACTCTCGATAGATTGTATTCAATTCGGAGAGGGATGGGCATTTGCATAGTTATTATCATCAGAAACAGTCAAATTAGAATGGTCATAATTAACAAACAGTCTCTAGGACACGATATGGAAACACCGTCTCTAGGACATGATAAGGAGATATCGTGTCTAGTGCAAAATATGGAGACACAGTGTCTAGGACAAGATATGAAGACATATTTTCTAGGACAATATAGTAGATACCGTCTTTACTTCAAGATTTGGAGACAAAGTATCTAGTAAAAGATATGGAGACACCGTCTATATGACAAGATATGGAGACACTGTCTATAGGACACGATATGGAGACACCGTCTATATGAAAATATATGGAGACACAGTCTATAGGACACGATTTGGATACACCGTCTATAGGAAAAGATATGGAGACACCGTCTATAGGACACGATATGGAGACACCGTCTATAGGACACGATATGGAGACACAGTCTATAGGACAAAATATGGAGACACCGTCTATATGAAAAGATATGGAGACACAGTCTATAGGACACGATTTGGATACGCCGTCTATAGGAAAAGATATGGAGACACCGTCTATAGGACACGATATGGAGACACCAGCTATAGGACAAAATATGGAGAAACAGTGTCTAGGACAAGATATGAAGACGCATTGCCTAGTACAAGATATGGAAGCACCGTCTATAGTTCAAGATTTGGAGACAAAGACTATAGTACAAGATATGGAGGAACCGTCTATAGTTCAAGATATGGAGACAAAGACTCTAGTACAATATATGGAAACACAGTCTATACGACAAGATATGAAGACAAAGTCTATATGACAAGATATGGAGACACCATCTCTAGTACAAGATTTGGAACCACAGAATATAGGAAAAGATATGGATACAAAAGTCTCTCTAGGACATGATATGGATACACAAGTCCCTAGGACATGATATGGAGACAAAAGTCTTTAGAATATGATATGGAGAGAAAAGTCTCTAGTACAAGATATTGAGACACAATATCTAAAACAAGATATGGCGACAAAATTTCTAGTACATGACATTGAGACAAAGTATCCATGAAAACATATGGAGACAAAGTATCTAGTACAAGAAATGGCAGAAAAGTATCTAGTAAAAAATATGGAGACAATGTATCTAGTACAAGATATGGATAAATAGTATCTATCACACGATATAAAGACATAGTATCTAGTACAAGATTTGGATACAAAGTATCCAGTACAACATATGAGACAATGTATCTATGACAAGAAATGGAGACAAGGTATCTAGTACAACATAACGAGTCAAAGTATCTAATACAAGATATGGAGACACCATCTATAGGACAAGAGATGGAGACACCGTCTATAGGACATGATATGTAGACACCGTCTATAGGACAAGCTATGGAGACACACTCTATAGGACAAGATATTGAGACACAGTCTATAGGAAAAGATATGAGACACCGTTTATAGGACACAATATGGAGAAACAGTGTCTAGGACAAGATATGAAGACGCATTGTCTAGTACAAGATATGGAAGCACCGTCTATAGTTCAGGATTTGTAGACAAAGACTCTAGTACAAGATATGGAGACACCATCTCTAGTACAAGATTTGGAATCACAGTATATATGAAAAGATATGGAGACAAAAGTCTCTAGGACAAGATATTGAGTCAAACTATCTAGGACAAGATATGGAGACAGCGTATCCCGTACAAGATATTGAGACACAGTATCTAGGACACGATATTGAGACACATTATCTAGTACAAGATATGGAGACACAATATCTAGTACAACATATAGAGACACAGTATCTAGTACAACATATAGAGACACAGTATCTAGTACAACATATAGAGACACATTATCTAGTACAACATATGGAGACACAGTATCTAAGATACGATATGGAAACAAATAATCTAAAACATGATATGGGGACTCAGAATCTAGTACAAGATATGAAGACAAAGTATCTAGTACAGGATATTGAGACAAAGTATCTAGTACATGATATGAAGACAAAGTATCTAGTACAAGATATGAAGACAAATAGCTACTTCAAGATATGAAGACAAATTATCTAGGACAGGATATGTAGACAAAGTATCTAGTACATGATATGAAGACAAAGTATCTAGTACAAGATATGAAGACAAATATCTACTTCAAGATATGAAGACAAATTATCTAGGACATGATATGTAGACAAAGTATCTAGTACAAGATATGGAGACACATTATCTAGTACAAGATATGTAGACAAAGTATCTAGTACAGGATAATGAGACAAAGTCTCGATGATATTATTGACATATGATGTTGTACTTAGTACATGAACCGGCTTACTTCCAAAACAGTTCACGTGTAGTGCAGATGTGATGTGTTTACTCCATATCTGATCACATATAATATACATTGACAATGACAGTGAATAACGTTACACCGATATGTTTCTTCACTCTACAACTTGGATATGATGGACAATTTCACTTCTTAGAAATAGTGTCAGTTTAAAATTAAACATGGGTGATGAAGATTAAATATACACCGAAGAAATGTCAAAACGACAACAGGATACAACACACATGTGTATGGGATAATGATAATAGGTACATCGGAATCTTAAGCAATACACAACATTTGCAGGAAAACAATCGGATGTTCTTCATGTTTGACAATGACATAGTTGGATACAGATTCGTTTAAACATATTTCATTCTCTAAGGACAGTATGCATTTTAAATCAATATGTGGGCACATTTATAAAAAAATTAGTCTTTTTCAGGAACATTTCAGACGAGTAAATTATTAAAGGAATTGATTATTTCTGTACCATCCTGCTATTGACACGTCAGGTGTTCTGTTGTTTTTCTCTTCGCACGCAAATTATATTTTTATTCAATTTCTGTGCGAATTAGCTGATGAACACACAAAATGTTTGACGTGTGATACTCGTAGTTTTACTTGATGTGTAGTTTCAAGAACTGCACATAATAGCTTTGAACAGACAGAATTGTAGAGATATGCCTTCTGCCGTATGCGCTAACTTCAACGCAAAAGGAAAATGAATGAATACTTTAAATGATTGGTTGGATTCTCTGATGCTACATGGAGACCAAGTTGTGTATGAATTAATGGCCACGCTTTATTCTGAAACCGAATGAATGTTGTACATCCAGAAAACTGAGGGAAGGCGGTTTGGCTTCAACCAGGTGCGAACACCCACCGCTACAGGAAGAGGGAAGAAGGCCGACACAACAGGCGGATCAAACTTAAAGATACGAACTATTTTATTGATTTGATAAGTATGATTTTGGTCTAGGTTTAAGTGTGATTTTACAGTTAAGAATCATGAATGTTTTTATTTAAAAAAAACACATGTTAGGTTCAACTATTTCACTTAGTGCATGCAGTTTTTGTTTTATTTTGCTTGCTTAACTAATACAATTATGTTAAACGTGTGGCAGTGTATGGAAAGCGGCAAAGTGAATCTAGATTTGGTTAGACTGTCAACCTGCTTACTCCTTGACACCCCTACATGAAAGGTTATTCTCAATAGAGGATCACTTGGATGTTTCAAATTTAAACAGTATATTTTGAGAGGTCAGTGTCTGGATAATTCGCGTGCATCTTTTGTGACTTCCATCATTATTAATCTTTAATTGACTATACGGTCAGGAAATATGATTCTCTGGAAGCATGCGGCCAACGTGGGAAGGGAGATGGCATAACGAAAGTACATACGTCATCGTCTTCTGGAGAGGAGGGGAGTATGTCGTTTATAATATGTCCCAGTGACGAGATTAAGATATAATAACAGAACAATTGGTTTATAATTGGTCCCAGTGACCAGCATTAAGATGAAGAATAGGAAGATACAGAAAAATTGGTTTATAATTGGTCCTAGTGATCAGTATTAGGATGAAGAAAATGAAGATAAGAACACTTGGTTTATACATACTGGATATATATTTCACGAATGTTTACTTCTATCAGTTTATGTATGGCTTTCTGCCATTGGTGCTTTGTGCTTTTCTTGTGATTATTATTATTATCTTTGTTTGCTACCTTTGTTATTATTGTCTTATGATAACTACACACATTTTATGTTATTGCTCGTGCTTATGTTATTGTTCGTCTGTTATTTGTTTCTTCTAATGTTTATTTTTATGAGTATAAAGTCTATTCGCTCTTTCATTTCAAGCTGTTCCATCTATACCAAATGTATAATTGGGACTGTCTATGTTTAAAGAAGGTATTTGCTTGTTTAATATTACTAGTAGTCTTCTTCAGACAAAGTTCCATTTTACTACGAGCCAATGTGTTCTCACTGACGGTTTGTTAATACTGGCTTGATGCTGTATAAGGAAATTCGAATGTCTACACCGCGAACTCTAACATATGTAGTAAGAAACCACATATTCCAGCAGCTAATATGTGAAAATATTATTCCTAAAATATTGAAATCTACTTCCATTTAAGGCCTCAAGAAATAACACATCTGTCACTTGGGGTCATTTTATCGGACGATGTAAGTAAAAACGTAACATACATTACAACGTCAGTATCCAACAATTTGTTACAACGTCAGTATCCAACAATTTGTTACAACGTCAGTATCCAACAATTTGTTACAACGTCAGTATCCAACAATTTGTTACAACGTCAGTATCAAACAATTTGTTACAACGTCAGTATTCCACAATTTGTTAGAACGACCACGTTCTGGAAAAATATGTCACATGTTGATGATGATATGATGTCAAGGTGAGTATAGACCTGATACACAAACTGAAAGAACGTACCTATTTGAGATGTGTCCAGCACAATTAGTCTATACCAGGAGAACTGGGTTTCTGCACGAAAGATTATTTCCACGAAGGTAGCGAAGGCGTCTGGGTTACAAGTGTTAGTGTCGTTATCAGTTAAATAAGCCGGTGCTGAAGAACCTCTACCACGAGGGAAAACGTCAACTGAAACGAAATGTTAGTGTATTGACAATCAAGTGACCCTTTTTTTTTAAAATCTCGCCGTATAATATTTCAGGGAGAAACGTGTGTCTAGCGATATTTTATAGTAACTATATTTCATACAAAACATCAGCTCCCTGCCTATTACAAAATATATTGCAGAAGTCTTCTATGCGGTCTACGTTAATATACAAGATGGTAATTTAGTAGATGGCACGCCTTTATATTGAGGTTATCTTCTTTACAGAAGCTTCTTGGCACGGCATCTATACAATCCAGTAGTCGTAACCTTCGATAACAGTATATGTTTCGAATATGTGTTTCGACATGCCAACGTTTTGCTTGAACTAGTTGCGGGAACAGCGTGGGTGGCCGGAACACACAAAAAACTGTCGCGAGAGCCAGAGTTGTGCCCTGATGTCGACGTCTGTTTCGGCGGCATTGGACTCGAAACATCATCGAGTCGAATGGCTGCTGAAACAGAGGGCGAAACACTTATGGGTATGTCTCACGTCCTGTGAGACCAGTTTTCTATTTAAGATCAAGATTGTAATCTGTCCCAGTTACAGACTGTGCATCTTTCCTCCGACCAGGCGTTTAACAGCTGGCGAGATATTTTTCCTGCAGGAAGACCATTTCATTACCACGATACGTGTCCCTGTGTCACATACTTTTTTTTTTTTTCTTTCTGTATTAGCCGTATTGGGCAACCGAAAAAATGTCAATTAGACTGGGATTGGTATACCTTCCTAGACCAGGCTGTGCAATGCCAGACAAGACAGGGGACTGTGATTTGATTTCCATTGACAAGCGCAGTCTGAGTTGTGATTATTCTCCACTGCGTATATATAATTCAAGGATTTAGTTGGATTGTGACTATATCGGACGATTATCTTCAAATAATAAAAACAAATAATAAAAACGTAATTTAACCCATGTACTATTGTATACAGAAGCCATTTCTATTTTCTGTGTTAGGTTGGGCACGACGACAATCGAGTTAGGCTAGGCTTCTTGTATCCTCACAGACAAGGACATTCTCTCCTCTTACGTTGTTCACAGATTCCAGAAACACATCTATCATTTCTAAGTTCAGATATGTGTTCACAGACATGTGTTCAAAGACATGTGTTCAAAGACATGTGTTCAAAGACATGTGTTCAAAGATATGTGTTCAAAGACATGTGTTCAAGGACATGTGTTCAAAGACATGTGTTCAAAGACATGTGTTTTAAGACATGTGTTCAAAGACATGTGTTCAAAGACATGCGTTCAAAGACGTGTGTTCAAAGACATGTGGTTAAAGACATGTGTTCAAAGACATGTGTTCAAAGACATGTGTTCAAAGACATGTGTTCAAAGACATGTGTTCAAAGACATATGTTCAAAGACATGTGTTCAAAGACATGTGTTCAAATACATGTGTTCAAAGACACGTGTTCAAAGACATGTGTTTTAAGACGAGTGTTCAAAGACATGTGGTTAAAGACAGGTGGTCAAATACATGTGTTCAAAGACATGTGGTTAAAGACATGTGTTCAAAGACATGTGTTCAAAGACGTGTGTCCAAAGACATGTGTTCAAAGACATGTAGTCAAAGACATGTGTTTAAAGACATGTAGTCAAAGACATGTGTTGGACCCTTGTCCAATAATCAGCTTCCAATAGGGTAGTCTGTATTAAATTATTTGTTTATCATTCCCCAATTAATGTCCACATTGACATATCCATATCTTGTTTCACGTCTCCTACTTTGAATGATGTCAAGTTGGTAAGACGTTTGGATGTTTGTGCATTCTTGAGCATGAAAAAGGCTACCGCCTACCTGTCTGGTGCTGGAGAATTGTAAATTAGTCGTCCTTCTATCGTTTCTCTTACACAACATATGTCTTATGTAGAAGTTAAATGTCTGTGGAAGTTATGTGCAAGACTGGTCTAATGTTGAAGATAACTATCTGCAGTAATGCTGTCTGAAATTCTGGTCTCATGTTGAAGCTACTTGTCTACAGTAATTTTGTAGAAAACTAACCTTATGTTGAAGATATGTGTTTGTAGTAATTTTGTAGAATAATAGCTTTATTCTTGAAACAAAAGCAGGTAACAAACACAGTAACACACACCGTACTGGCACCCTGGGCCAAAAAAAAGTTGTGCACATAACTCTAAAGCAGGGCATTCTCCCCTAGAGTCGCATTGCAATTCATTTCTACAATGACACTGATACTTGCAGGCAGGACCAAACCATCCACTAGGACAACCTTAAACAATGAGAACAAAATATTAGTGATATATATATATATATATATATATATATATTCCTCTATAATATAGTCATCTGTCACATGTGCCACTTTAATAACCAATAGATGTAGTCTAGTTATCATTGCACCGTTGTCGTAATATATATACTGGTTATTAACCAGGCGATTTATTAAAGTCCATATTCGAAACATTACCTAAAACACCAGGAACTATTGGCTGCAATGACCATTGCAACATATGTTTAATGTGTACTATGACAAATGTTCACTTGGAATCATCGTGATGAGAGTAAGAATGAATCTAAGGCCAGGTATCGGCGAAGAACGCAACGGTTTTGTAACGAGAAAAGAAACAAATAATGGCATCTATATCATTAGAATGTTGATAGAAAGATCAGTTTTGGGGAAGACATATCTATTTTTGTGCTTAACAGATTATGCGAAAGCAATTGAGAAAGTGAAACATAAAGAAATCATCAGAATGTTAAATGATATCAACATTGATAGCAAAGACCTTAGAATAATAGATAACATATATTTGCAACAAAATGCAGTAATCAAAATCAACAACCACAATGGGGAATTTCATTCAATGAGACAAGGAGTCCGACAAGTGTTTGTGCTATCATCTGATCGGTTTTAACATATTCAGTGAAATAATTTTTAGATCTATTGAAAATAAGATATAAATAACTGTTAGTGGGTGTAATGTGAATAACCTGGGATATACTGACGACACGGTTCTCATAGCAAAGAGTGAGAAAGAACTGCAACAATTGATTACAACTATAGTAGAAGAACGCGCAAACAACGGTCTCAGCTTAAACACTAAGAAAACAGGTATTGGTTACATCTAAAACACATAACCTTTCTAAATGTAACCGCAAGAGCTACGGGGCAGTTATTAAACACGCAGATACATTTAAATATCTGGGCACAATTATTCAGATGGTAGATGGGTCACTGAGAAAAAAAGTCGAATAACACAGGCAAAAGCAGCATTCCAGAAGATGAGGAACATATTGTGTAATAATTCGTTATCAATAGAAGTAAGAATGAACATACTAAAACGTTACATTGAGCCCATACTGTAATATGCTAGTGAAGCATGAGCAATTGACAATATTGCAAGAAAATATCTGGAGGACACAGGGTTGTGGTTATGTAGAAGAATGTTGAAAATATCATGAACAGTTAAAAAGAGTAATGATATAATTCTACAACTGGTCAACTCAAACAGAGAACTTATTAACTGTATTAGAAGACGACAATCACAGTTCCTTAGTCACATCATGAAAAGAGGTGGGTAAGAGAAACAGAGGAAGACAACGTGAGAAAATATGTGATTGCTTGAAAACGTGGAATCATGGAATCATATAGAATCATCAGGAACTATGTGTATAACAAACATGACATGGCCCCGAATGGCATGGTACCAATAAATGAATATATATATATATATATATATATATATATATATATATATATATATATATATATATATATATATTCATTTATTGATATATACATATTACTTGGTGGATGACAAAAATGTGAATTTTCACAACTTTAGGACAACCCTAGTAAAACAAAGTCGGTGTGGTGCATCAGGTGATCAATACTCGCCAATATCTGCATTTGTATGTCTCCATACACTTCTGTATGCTGCTAATAGCCAAAATATGTTTTAGCCTGTGAATGCACTTCTAGTTAGTGTTGTTAATAAAACGGACACTATATTGTGCCATCTATGGCATAGCAGACGAGAATTGACAGTTGGGGGATCGACTCACTAACTGTCACATGTGAACCAAGTATTGCCACTATGACATGTCTCAATTTCTTGCATGTGTACTCTGTCACATGGTCCACTTTGATGACCAATAGATGCAGTCTAGTTATCATTGCACCGCTGTCATTATGCAGACTATTTTGGTGTCTTCGAATGCTAGGTACGTCATCATTGCAGATATGACGGACCAATTATAAATTGTAAGGCTCACATGTATGTTCTGCACAACTGGCAGGATGTGGTGATTCTTGATTCTTGTTTAGGAACAGGTGTGGCAGTACTGGGGACATTGTTATTTATACTCTGCGTGTAGTTCCGTCAGCCACGTCATGGCGTAATGATCCTGGGATATTGTCACACTCTAAAGTGTGACTTTAGGGAAAACATGCATTCATTACCCCCACCCCTTGTAAACACACTTTCCTTCGTTACATCATGGAGTGAGTGTTTCTTGAGTGTTCACATATATTGGAGCTGAAGAGGATCTATTTTTCTGTCAAACTATAGGTTATTAAAAGAAATCTTACCACAGATAAATTGATTATTTCTTAATCAATATGATGTCTATTTGTTGTTTTTTCTAGTCAATGTATATGTTATATTTCGCATTGTGTCTGTACCTGTTATTACAAAGTAATATCCATATAAATAATATTTCTTGTACGTATGCATCTTTACGAGATGTATGCATCTGAAAGCTTGGAAACATTTCATTAAAAAAATGCAAGTACGAAGCATGATGATAAATTAGTACACGTTATTACGTCTGACGGGAATTAAAACATATCCATTCTAGCAGCACAGAATCGTCTAACAAGCTAAATAAACATGTTTTATGAACTGGACCAACCAATTCCCCAAAATAGTGTTCCATCATTTCACGACATTCAGCAT
This sequence comes from Meghimatium bilineatum, assembly GCA_034231615.1. Taxonomy (NCBI): domain Eukaryota; kingdom Metazoa; phylum Mollusca; class Gastropoda; order Stylommatophora; family Philomycidae; genus Meghimatium; species Meghimatium bilineatum. The sequence continues at coordinate 64,084,576 of CM067305.1, read as the reverse complement.
GTAAACTCAAGTCACTGAGAACGGACCAATCGAGACAATAATAATTTTTTTTTTTAAAACTACGATTATCCCGCGTACAAGTATTTAATTATCCTCAAGGCAACAAACATATAACATTGGAAATATTTAGGCCTTTTGGTCATTGTAGTACGGGTTTTGGTGTCCAATGTTTGTGTTCCTTCGAAAATGTCAATGCTTGTACGGAATGTTCGTTGTTGTTATAACAGTCATTGTCGCAATTGGTCCGTCCTCAGTTACTAGAGTACACAGGTTGAATGTATTGACAAGATTACTTTCTTCGGAGATGTGTTTGCTCAATTTCGGAGCATTGGTTTACTTGAATTGCAAGGAGAGTTGGTGCCACTATAACGTACCTGGTTCAATTGTTGTCAACGGTAAGAATATATTTCATTTTAAAATATGGTTGCTGCAGTTAAATCCAATACAATACATCTAAATAAGATGCTTCAATCAATCTAATGTGCACGAGAAGAAGACATAATGGTGAAATGTCAGCAATGATTGGATATCGACATGAGTAACAACAACATCGGTAGAAGACAACTACACTTAGTTTGAATGTGAAAATAGAAGCGGATATATTTATCACGAACTAACGTATTAAGCTGCACCTTTTGTCAAACTATGCGCCCGTGTGTTGCCGGGGCCCGAAAGGGGAGAAAAGAATAGCAACACTGTTTACTTTCCATGCATGTCGTAAAAGGCGACTAAGGAGGTTATGGGATGGAGTTGGCTGTCCCATCCCATATAGGGTCAGCGACCCAAAGCTATGCTGAAGTCGGATGTGTCAGAACGAAAGGTGCAGATATTGCAGCAATGATGTAAACCATGACACAACGCATACCATTCTCCGGACTGCATCATGCTAATCTGCAGGAGTTTGAGAACGAACGCAGAAGAAGAAGAATAAGTCAGACTATAATGCATACGATGTGTCAGTCTCGGGGGCATATGTTGTGTCAGACTCACACGTTTAGAAAAATACAATTTGAATTGTTTCTGTTTGTGTGTGCGACAGCTATTAAAAAGTCGCATGTTAAACGTTTTAATTTGTTACTATTCCCTGGACATTGAGTTGTCGGCTGTAATGTTAAAACAGGCAGGATTATGTATTTCTATAAACTGCTGGACAATAACATTTCATAGCTTGACAGTTCTCAAACTGTTTCACTTCAACAAAATCTTGTGGATCTCAATTTTATATAAGACGTAGCGTTATTATGTCCAAGCTAAGGCAAAAGATATGCTGAATCGATACAACAACTAACACATATAAATGTACATAAACATGAATACATACATGTACACCACTATGACTGCTCAACTCCAATGTTATATCCTTATTAACATAGTGTTGCAAAAGTTCGAAAACAATAAAAATACTAGAGAAGAAACAACATTAATTTGAAAATAAATGTTGTAGATAACTCTTCAAAATAATTGATGAGAAGGATTCATTTCAAACAAAGAAGTAAGAGAAGGCATCAAACAGCAATATGTTTTAACGAATAAAATAATAAAAAAACAAGTAAACGATGGACATATCAGGCATGTACGTAGAATGAATGAACAAATTCTACCAATAAACGTATTAAAATGGATACCAGCTTCAAGAGAATACGAGGAAGACCAAAATCTATTATTCACAGACCAATCATCAAAGAAGGTATGACTATGAGTTCCTCAACATCATGCACACATTACACACACCAACATAACATCGCCAAATAGAGAACACTGGTTTATGTCTTAGAAACAGTGTTCGGTACTGAACAAACAATGGATAAATCGAACAAATATTACCCAGCTAATGGTATCGCTTACTCTGTCACTAGATGTATATTCGGCATGCAGTGTAGTACGTACATGATAAGAGTCTGGTATATTTTCAATTAGTGAACTACGGCGGATATGCCGCTGATGAGATACTTGGTGTTGCACTCATTAGGTATTCCTAGGCAGGTCATATTCTTGTTGGCAGAAGCGGATGGCCTACATTTAGTAAAACAAACCACACAGAGACTCATATAATGTGGGCTGTCTGAATACCGCACTGAGACTCGTATAATGCGTGTTGTCTGGATGCCACACAGAGACATATAATGTGTTTTGTCTGAAAGACATGTTTGTTGTTCGTGAGGTTTACGGAAATTTACTTAGTCCCAGAAGGTGACATTCAACTGATACAGTACACTAGGATTAACACGTCCATCTAGCATCAGATGAGACATTTACAACTATGGACACATGTCTCGGACAGATAAGTTCATCACATCTAGCTTTCCTGGTCAAATATGTGTCTGCCACAAAAGACAACACTTGAAGTGTACAATATATCTTTTCGTCATCCATAGGAACTATTTAACCTTATTTTTTTCGCTGAATTACTCAATCCATGCCTTTCAGCGTAATGAGTAGAAGAAATATATGTTCGCTGTATATCCCATGTATACATGCGGCGTCGAATATCTAGAGGCAACTCTTTGTGTATCGTATAGTTGTTTTCGCAGACTCATTTTTGTAATCGATTTTTGCATGATCTGCCCCATGTTATATATATATATATATATATTTGTGTGTGTGTGTGTGTGTGTATAGCAATACGTTTTGTGAGACATCGCATAATTGTAACTGAAATGTATTTAATATAAAATAGTGTCAGAACTTGTTACAATACAGAGGGTAATGATTGTTATCACTGGCAACACGTTCTCATCTCGTAATCTGCGTTAATCGCCTGCTACGGCATGCATGAAAAGACGGCATTGACTCTAGTATGTGCTACCTGAAGACCATTCCACGATAGACACACAAATGAAATCGCTACAGTAATCACTAACACAATTTTCAGACACATACTTGTGAATGTAATTGAACAATTGTTTCTCCATAAAGATTTTACTGACAATAATTCATATATAATGCTCATTATCTTTCTGTACCAGAATACATCTGTGATTATGGGAACAATTTAATTACAAAATAAGGAAAATATTTGTAGCGAACGTTTAACGTATACCTGGACATACCTTTCGTTAGTTGTATTATAATCAGGAGAAGGTAACTTTCTATCATGTATATCATCGACTGAAGCCGACACATTTGCTGCAGTTACCTCCCTTCCTGCAAATGTCACTGCTGAAGAAATCAATTTATTTCAACGTAAGATATGAGTAAGTGTTGACACATTGTTTCAACACAAGATATGAGTAAGTGTTGACAGTTTGTTTCAACAAAAGATATGAGTAAGTGTTGACAGTTTGTTTCAACACACGATATGAGTAAATGTTGACAGTTTATTTCAACACATGACATGAATAAATGTTGACTGTTTATTTCGTCACAAGGTATAAGTAAATTGTGACAGTTTATTTCAACACACTTAATACTAAATACTTGGTTTATTTAAACACAAGAAATCATGAACTCTTTATTGTGTTTTTAAACTCAAGACAACATCAATATCTTGAAGATTATTTCACCACTATTAAACATTACTATTGTAAAGTGTTTTTGTAACATAAATATAAAATACTGTTGGTTTCAGCTCAAGAAAACAATAATTTATTACAGTTTGTTTCAACACATCATCATCAGGTAGCATATCCTGAACAGAATTTCGCTGTCATTACACCTTTCCAAACGTCTGTCTATTTTTAGCAAGTATTTCTGCTTCCGTTTCTGTCATGTTCTAGTGGTCTTTTATGTTTATCATCAATTTTGTGTGTGGTCTACCTCTTGTTTGTCTCCCTGTAATTATTCACATTATGGTTTTCTTTAGACTATCATGCCGTTTGATAAGGCCAAATTATTGTAGTTTTATGTAAAGAACCATGCTGTTTAGCCAGTTTTCGTTTACATTAATTTTTCTCAGCAAGTCGACATTGGTGATTTTTTTGGTCCATGGTATTCTGAAGAAGTTTCTGTAATATTGTGTTTCAAATTATATTTTATTATTCACTTTGTTGGTGACTGTCCAATATTCACACCCATATACTGCAACTGGGAATATGCAACCTCTTATTAATGTTAGTTTTGTTGTGTTTCAACATTTCAACCATATGATGCCGTTTTATTTATATCAGCTGCTTTTGCGCGATAGCAAACATTCTTCTGACTTAATCATATCAACCGCCATTGATAAAAGTACCAACAAATTCATAACGTGTGACTCTTTCTAATTTAGTGTTGTTGATACTGATTGAGAACTTGCTTGTGAATGTGTGGCTTGTCATAATCTTGGTCTTCTTTCCATTTAGAAATATGTTTTGTTTTTCACTATGTTCTTTAATGGAATTTATGAGGTGTCGGAGACCTGCTTGAATGTGTTCTAATAATGTTGCATCATCAACATATCTTAGTTCTGGTATCTCGTGAACTCCGATGTTGAGTGGGTCGAAGATATTTCTCTGTTGTTCATTTCTTACATTACTTAGATGCATAAATGTTGAAGAGATATGGTGATAAACGCTCCCTTGTCTGACTACTTTTCCAACACAGAACCATTTCGATGGTCCACTATTTAGTCTCACCACTACACAACTGTTCTTAATGAGACGGATACGGTGTAAAGGAGAATCCATGTTCTTCATGATATTCTACAGGTGTTGATGTTGTACTCACACGGATGCTATGATGTAATCAATAAAGCGTGCGTAAACATCAACATTAAACTATCCTCATTTCTTCATGATATTCCGAATATTGAAAATATGGTCTCTGGTCCCACTGTCCTGTCTGAAACCTGCACGTGTTTCATTTAACTCTTCGTTTAACATATGTTCTAGTCTTTTCGTGATGATACGAAGTAGTATTTTACTGGCGTAACTGATCAGTACAATGTTTCTGTAGTGTGTGCATAGTTTTATATTATACGGCAGCGGATTGTAGACTGATCGTTATTTAGTAAAAATTTCCTTAAGCCAGATTTCACTTTTCAAGATTTAGATATAGAGTGTGTGATTAGTTTAAGTCTGGAACTCAGGTCTTCTAAAGGTGATTCCACCAATGTCTTCTTCTCGGGAAAATAGTGTATACCAAAAAAGAGTTTTCTCAGGAATACGATGACCAGAAGTGTTCTATTATATGTATTAGCACCTCTCAACACTTCTACACTTTTGGCAAGTGTTGGCTTTGAAACCAGTCTTTCATTGGAAGATATCCAACAATCATTCATCTATGTGACATCTAAAAACGGTTTAACTCGTTAGGAAGGAGTTTCAACCTTCCAATCCCATATTTTCTACAACAACCAACACTCTTCATATTGGAGGTTTTCTATTGAAGAAATATCTCTGTCTCTCAGTATATTCAATCGGATGTGTCATCGAGAACTTTAGCTCATATAATGCATGACGGTAGGTGACTGTAAATCCTCGTTGGATGTCACAACTACATAAATAACGTGTAGCCGACTCAATTATTACACTCCTGTTTCACAAGACGAACCCATCTTCACATCTAAACTTGACCTTTTATCCTAAGATTGTAATTTTAAATTTTTACAATTTATAAAATCAACTTCTCTAACTACGTGTCACTATTATGAATGTATAGACTCTCAAATGTGATTTGTTCTGGTCTGGTACTGGAAACATATCATGTAAAACTTAACCAATTCTTCCACATGAAATCATTCACCTATAGCTATTTCACTGTTCTACATTGACTAATTTCACATATTAATAAATGAACTTTCATTTTATCTATCACCAAGTCTACACACAATTATTGAAACAGCACAATGAGACTCCTTCCTTTTCAACGTGAAAATGTACAATTGTCATCTTATTCATCACATGCGTTGCACGCAGACTCCTTTTTGTGTTGCCTTTTTTGATTGGCTATCCTTTTCTATCGAAAGAGTTCGATGTTATTACTCATCACATTTTTGCTTGGTGTTATTACCAGACTGATTCGGAGCTGGTCCGCTTTCCAAAAAATCTTACACACATATTCATTGACGATTTGTTAAAATCATGTTGCTAGAAATCCAAATTTATAAACTCTAGAAGGCAAGCGTTTCTCATCTAATTTCAAACTGTATAAACTCTTACCCGCAAGTTATCATCGTCGTACCCCTATTGTTTAAATTAATCGCCGGGTGTCTTAGTTTAACCATTCAGCTATTTTTTTTTTAATATACGGATATATTGTTATCAATAACTGTGCTCCATCTTGAATAATCATGTCTCCAGCAGATTGGGTTCCTTGTTGAATAATTATGTTCTACCCGATACTGTAATAAAAAATCCGAAACAGCAAAAAAGTAACAGCTGAATACAGAATTTACGTGAAAAGGGTGCCCAAGTGGACGATTGTGAAATGATAGGATCATCATCATCATCAGGTTTCATGGCGGATGGCGTAGACGGTCATTGCTCTCCACAGCTTTCTGACAACAGCTATGTTCTCTAAACCTGCCTGTCTCATGAAGTGGCCAAATAATGAAGATTGCCTTTTTCTTATATTATTGAATAAGGTGCGTTTCGCATTTAACTCTATCAACACCTCTACATTAGTTGTTCTGGGAGTCCATGATATTCTCAACATTCTTCTGTAGAAGCATATCTCTGTTGCCTCCAATCTCCCACTTTTAAGTTTGTTTGTTGTCCAAGACTCGCACCCATATGTTACTGTAGGGTTTATATAGCACTGCAGAACTCTCTTTCTCGTCTCTAATGAAAAGGTCATATTACCCAGTATATTTTTCATTTTTCTGAATGCTGTTTTTGCCTGTCCTATTCTGCATCTTATTTCTGTTGAACTTCTTCCATCTGCTGTAATCATTGTACCTAGATATTTAAATTGGTGGACCTGTTTTAATACTATATATGTCACTTTGGTCTTGCAAGGTGTGTTATTTTCTTTCTTTGAAATAACGATTACTTATGTTTTCTTGATATTTAGGAAGACGCCTTTGTCTTTACTGTCTATGACTACTACATTAATTAAATCTTGAAGGTCTTCCTCACTTTTTGCAATCATAACAGTGTCATCCGCATATCTCAATTCTTTTATGTTTTGTCCTCCCACTGATATTCTGGGATGTCTACTAATGCACGAAATATGGGTTCACTGCATAAAGAGAACAGGTCTGGTCAAAGCACGCATTCCTGTCTGACTCCTTGTTTTATTTATTGAAAAGGGCCAAATTGATCTCCTACTCTTATTGCTGCTGTTTGTTGCCAGTGCATGTTCTTGATTATTCTTAAATCCTTACTGCCAATGTTCAGATTCTCTAGCATGTGTATAATTTTGCTATGTTTAACGTTATCTAATGCTACAGTGTAGTCTATACAACAGAGGTACAGATCTGTATAACCTCTGTATACCTCTCTATTAGTGTTCTCAATATAAAAATATCATTGTTGGTACCTTTGCCTTCTACAAAGCCACATTGTTCTGGACTTATTTCTGATTTTATTTTGTTTCTCACTCTCTTCATGATGATTCTGAGAAGTATTTTGGTTATTTAGCTCATGAGGTTGATTGTACTGTGTTCTTCACATTAGGTGGTCCCTGGTTTATTAGGTAAGGCTATAAATATGGACCTCATTAAGTCATCGGTGATGTGTCCGCTGTTATATATGTCATTCAGCAAATGTTGTGATTATTTCAACTCCAAAGTCATCAAAAGCTGGTAATTCTTTTAATATAATATTGTCTGGGCCTGGGACTTTGCCATATTTCATGTGTCCCATACCTCCCTTACTTCTGCTATGAGCATTGATCGACCCTGGCCGTTATCTTGTATGTTTATGTGTGGTATATTGTCATCATAAAGTTCTTTGATATATTCTGAGCATCTCTGTACTATGTGATATATTCCCATTAATACCTGCCCTGTCTTAGAATTTAGACACCCTGTAACTGTTTGCGTTCTCTTTCCTGTTATCATCTCACTTTTCTTATAATAATGGTGTATCTTGGTTGTAATGCAATTCTATTTCTGTGCATTTCTTGTTCAGCCAGCTTTCTTTTGCTATTTTGCATTTCTCTCATATCTCCTTATGTATTTTCTGAAATTCCATACACATGTATTCATGTATTTATGTATTTATGTATGCATGTATGTATGCATGCATGCATACATGTATGTATGTATTAATATATGTATGTATGCATGTATGTATGTATGTATGTGACGAACATCATCAAAAAACGCCGCCGGACATACATCGGCCACGTGCTTAGAATGAAGGAAGACATAATTCTAAGAAAAACTTTCATGTTGACACCAGACGGGGAAAGGAAACAGGGATACCAATAACAACTCTCAGAAGAACATTTTGAATGAATTAAAATCAACAATCATTAATGCACAAGACATGCAATCCCTAGCAACTGACCGACAGGCATGGAGAACTATGACATCCGCCCTAACTTGGCAAAAGAGGAACTACTGACTGACATGGTTTCAACTCAAGAAAACAATAATGAATTACAGTTTGTTTCAACACATCATCATCAGGTAGCATATCCTGAACATAATTTTGCAGTTATGACACCTTTCGAAACCTCCGTCTATTTTGAGCCAGTATTTCTGGCTATAAAACTTGAAGACGCCCCTGTTCTACTAAAGTGATCACTATGGCCGTTAAACATGACTTGATGTATGTCCGCCCCTGCTAAATGTTTTCCGACTGAAAACCTGTAGCAAGTGTTCATATGATAAGGCACACATAACACCCGTAAACATAACGGGTTTTTTTTGACGAAGTGTGTTCTCCATTTTGCCAGTTCTAAAGATAATTATAGCTATCCATCCTATTGACCGGGTGGCAACGTGTACATGAGTGAACAGAGCTGTGTGTAGATATATACCTGTTGACTGGTGTGTGAACAGTTTTAATATCCAAGGTTGCAGAGTTTTTACTTCGCACACTTAAGAATACATGAAAACACAAGTTAATATTGTAATCCTTAGCGACTAGAAGTAACATCCAAGACTTGGA
>CM067305.1:63993275-64075498 GCA_034231615.1 Meghimatium bilineatum | reverse complement strand
CATGATGATAAATTAGTACAAGTTATTACGTCTGACGGGAATTAAAACATATCCATTCTAGCAGCACAGAATCGTCTAACAAGCTAAATAAACATGTTTTATGAACTGGACCAACCCAATTCCCCAAAATAGTGTTCCATCATTTCACGACATTCAGCATGTAAACTCAAGTCACTGAGAACGGACCAATCGAGACAATAATATTTTTTTTTTAAACTACGATTATCCCGCGTACAAGTATTTAATTATCCTCAAGACAACAAACATAGAACATTGGAAATATTTAGGCCTTTTGGTCATTGTAGTACGGGTTTTGGTGTCCAATGTTTGTGTTCCTTCGAAAATGTCAATGCTTGTACGGAATGTTCGTTGTTGTTATAACAGTCATTGTCGCAATTGGTCCGTCCTCAGTTACTAGAGTACACAGGTTGAATTTATTGACAAGATTACTTTCTTCGGAGATGTGTTTGCTCAATTTCGGAGCATTGGTTTACTTGAATTGCAAGGAGAGTTGGTGCCACTATAACGGACCTGGTTCAATTGTTGTCAACGGTAAGAATATATTTCATTTTTAAAATATTGTTGCTGCAGTTAAATCCAATACAATACATCTAAATAAGATGATTCAATCAATCTAATGTGCACGAGAAGAAGACATAATGGTGAAATGTCAGCAATGATTGGATATCCGACATGAGTAACCAACAACATCGGTAGAAGACAACTACACTTAGTTTGAATGTGAAAATAGAAGCGGATATATTCATCACGAACTAACGTATTAAGCTGCACCTTTTGTCAAACTATGCGCCCGTGTGTTGCCGGGGCCCGAAAGGGGAGAAAAGAATAGCACCACTGTTTACTTTCCATGCATGTCGTAAAAGGCGACTAAGGAGGTTATGGGATGGAGTTGGCTGTCCCATCCCATATAGGGTCAGCGACCCAAAGCTATGCTGAAGTCGGATTGTGTCAGAACGAAAGGCGCAGATATTGCAGCAATGATGTAAACCATGACACAACGCATACCATTCACCGGACTGCATCATGCTAATCTGCAGGAGTTTGAGAACGAACGCAGAAGAAGAAGAATAAGTCAGACTATAATGCATACGATGTGTCAGTCTCGGGGGCATATGTTGTGTCAGACTCACACGTTTAGAAAAATACAATTTGAATTGTTTCTGTTTGTGTGTGCGACAGCTATTAAAAAGTCGCATGTTAAACGTTTTAATTTGTTACTATTCCCTGGACATTGAGTTGTCGGCTGTAATGTTAAAACAGCAGGATTATGTATTTCTATAAACTGCTGGACAATAACATGTCATAGCTTGACAGTTCTCAAATTGTTTCACTTCAACAAAATCTTGTGGATCTCAATTTTATATAAGACGTAGCGTTATTATGTCCAAGCTAAGACAAAAGATATGCTGAATCGATACAACAACTAACACATATAAATGTACATAAACATGAATACATACATGTACACCACTATGGACTGCTCAACTCCAATGTTATATCCTTATTAACATAGTGTTGCAAAAGTTCGAAAACAATAAAAAATACTAGAGAAGTAACAACATTATTTGAAAATAAATGTTGTAGATAACTCTTCAAAATAATTGATGAGAAGGATTCATTTCAAACAAAGAAGTAAGAGAAGACATCAAAACAGCAATATGTTTTAACGAATACACTAATAAAAAACAAGTAAACGATGGACATATCAGGCATGTACGTAGAATGAATGAACAAAATTCTACCAATAAACGTATTAAAATGGATACCAGCTTCAAGAGAATACGAGGAAGACCAAAATCTATTATTCACAGACCAATCATCAAAGAAGGTATGACTATGAGTTCCTCAACATCATGCACACATTACACACACCAACATAACATCGCCAAATAGAGAACACTGGTTTATGTCTTAGAAACAGTGTTCGGTACTGAACAAACAATGGATAAATCGAAAAAATATTACCCAGCTAATGGTATCGCTTACTCTGTCACTAGATGTATATTCGGCATGCAGTGTAGTACGTACATGAGTCTGGTATATTTTCAATTAGTGAACTACGGCGGATATGCCGCTGATGAGATACTTGGTGTTGCACTCAATAGGTATTCCTAGGCAGGTCATATTCTTGTTGGCAGAAGCGGATGGCCTACATTTAGTAAAACAAACCACACAGAGACTCATATAATGTGGGCTGTCTGAATACCGCACTGAGACTCGAATAATGCGTGTTGTCTGAATACCGCATAGAGACTCGTATAATGCGTGTTGTCTGGATGCCACACAGAGACATATCATTATTTTTGTCTGAAAGGCATGTTTGTTGTTCGTGAGGTTTACGGAAATTTACTTAGTCCCGGAGGTGACATTCCACTGATACAGTACACTAGGATTAACACGTCCATCTAGCATCAGATGAGACATTTACAACTATGGACCACATGTCTCGGACAGATAAGTTCATCACATCTAGCTTTCCTGGTCAAATATGTGTCTGCCACAAAAGACAACACTTGAAGTGTACAATATATCTTTTCGTCTTCCATATGAACTATTTAACCTTATTTTTTTTCGCTGAATTACCCAATCCATGCCTTTCAGCGTAATGAGTAGAAGAAATATATGTTCGCTGTATATCCCATGTATACATGCGGCGTCGAATATCTAGAGGCAACTCTTTGTGTATCGTATAGTTGTTTTCGCAGACTCATTTTTGTAATCAATTTTTGCATGATCTGCCCCATGTTATATATATATATATATATATATATTATATATATATATATAATATATATATATATATATATATATATTTTGTGGTGTGTGTGTGTGTGTATAGCAATACGTTTTGTGAGACATCGCATAATTGTAACTGAAATGTATTTAATATAAAATAGTGTCAGAACTTGTTACAATACAGAGGGTAATGATTGTTATCACTGGCAACACGTTCTCATCTCGTAATCTGCGTTAATCGCCTGCTACGGCATGCATGAAAAGACGGCATTGACTCTAGTATGTGCTACCTGAAGACCATTCCACGATAGACACACAAATGAAATCGCTACAGTAATCACTAACACAATTTTCAGACACATACTTGTGAATGTAATTGAACAATTGTTTTTCCATAAAGATTTTACTGACAATAATTCATATATAATGCTCATTATCTTTCTGTACCAGAATACATCTGTGATTATGGGAACAATTTAATTACAAAATAAGGAAAATATTTGTAGCGAACGTTTAACGTATACCTGGACATACCTTTCGTTAGTTGTATTATAATCAGGAGAAGGTAACTTTCTATCATGTATATCATCGACTGAAGCCGACACATTTGCTGCAGTTACCTCCCTTCCTGCAAATGTCACTGCTGAAGAAATCAATTTATTTCAACGTAAGATATGAGTAAGTGTTGACACTTTGTTTCAACACAAGATATGAGTAAGTGTTGACAGTTTGTTTCAACAAAAGATATGAGTAAGTGTTGACAGTTTGTTTCAACACAAGATATGAGTAAATGTTGACAGTTTATTTCAACACATGACATGAATAAATGTTGACTGTTTATTTCGTCACAAGATATAAGTAAATTGTGACAGTTTATTTCAACACACTTAATACTAAATACTTGGTTTATTTAAACACAAGAAATCATGAACTCTTTATTGTGTTTTTAAACTCAAGACAACATCAATATCTTGAAGATTATTTCACCACTATTAAACATTACTATTGTAAAGTGTTTTTGTAACATAAATATAAAATACTGTTGGTTTCAGCTCAAGAAAACAATATTTATTACAGTTTGTTTCAACACATCATCATCAGGTAGCATATCCTGAACAGAATTTCGCTGTCATTCCACCTTTCCAAACGTCTGTCTATTTTTAGCAAGTATTTCCTGCTTCCGTTTCTGTCATGTTCTAGTGGTCTTTTATGTTTATCATCAATTTTTTGTGTGGTCTACCTCTTGTTTGTCTCCCTGTAATTATTCACATTATGGTTTTCTTTAGACTATCATGCCGTTTGATAAGGCCAAATTATTGTAGTTTTCTGTAAAGAACCATGCTGTTTAGCAGTTTTCGTTTACATTAATTTTTCTCAGCAAGTCGACATTGGTGATTTTGTTTGGTCCATGGTATTCTGAAGAAGTTTCTGTAATATTGTGTTTCAAATGATATTTTAGTGTTCACTTTGTTGGTGACTGTCCAATATTCACACCCATATACTGCAACTGGGAATATGCAACCTCTTATTAATTTTAGTTTTGTTGTTTTTCAACATTTCAAACCATATGATGTTGTTTTATTTATATCACCTGCTTTGGCGCGATAGCAAACATTCTTCTGACTTAATCATATCAACCGCCATTGATAAAAGTATCAACAAATTAATACGTGTGACTCTTTCTAATTCAGTGTTGTTGATACTGATTGAGAACTTGCTTGTGAATGTGTGGTTTGTCATAATCTTGGTCTTCTTTCCATTTAGAAATATGTTTTGTTTTCCACTATGTTCTTTAATGGAATTTATGCGGTGTCGGAGACCTGCTTGAATGTGTTCTAATAATGTTGCATCATCAACATATCTTAGTTCTGGTATCTCGTGAACTCCGATGTTGAGTGTGTAGAAGATATTTCTCTGTTGTTCATTTCTTACATTACTTAGATGCATAAATGTTGAAGAGATATGGTGATAAACGCATCCTTGTCTGACTACTTTTCCAACACAGAACCATTTCGATGGTCCACTATTTAGTCTCACCGCTTCTGGCTGGTATTGATATACTGTTCTTAATGAGACGGATAAGGTGTAAAGGAGAATCCATGTTCTTTCATGATATTCTACAGGTGTTGATGTTGTACTCACACGGATGCTATGATGTAATCAATAACGCGTGCGTAAACATCAACATTAAACTATCCTCATTTCTTCATGATATTCCTACGAGGTGTTGATGTTGTACTCACACGGATGCTATGATGTAATCAATAACGCGTGCGTAAACATCAACATTAAACTATCCTCATTTCTTCATGATATTCCGAATATTGAAAATATGGTCTCTGGTCCCACTGTCCTGTCTGAAACCTGCACGTGTTTCATTTAACTCTTCGTTTAACATATGTTCTAGTATTTTCGTGATGATACGAAGTAGTATTTTACTGGCGTAACTGATCAGTACAATGTTTCTGTAGTGTGTACATAGTTTTATATTATACGGTAGCGGAGTGTAGACTGATCGTTATTTAGTAAAAATTTCCTTAAGCCAGATTTCACTTTTCAAGATTTAGATATAGAGTGTGTGATTAGTTTAAGCTGGAACTCAGGTCTTCTAAAGGTGATTCCACCAATGTCTTCTTCTCGGGATAATAGTGTATACCAAAAAAGGGTTTTCTCAGGAACACGATGACCAGAAGTGTTTCTATTATATGTATTAGCACCTCTCAACACTTCTACACTTTTGGCAAGTGTTGGCTTTGAAACCAGTCCTTTCATTGGAAGATATCCAACAGTCATTCATCTATGTGACATCTAAAAACGTTTTAACTCGTTAGGAAGGAATTTCAACCTTCCAATCCCATATTTTCTACAACAACCAACACTCTTCATATTGGAGGTTTTCTATTGAAGAAATATCTCTGTCTCTCAGTATATTCAATCGGATGTGTCATCGAGAACTTTAGCTCATATAATGCATGACGGTAGGTGACTGTAAATCCTCGTTGGATGTCACAACTACATACATAACGTGTAGCCGACTCAATTATTACACTCCTGTTTCACAAGACGAACCCATCTTCACATCTAAACTTGACCTTTTATCCTAAGATTGTAATTTTAAATTTTTACAATTTATAAAATCAACTTCTCTAACTACGTGTCACTATTATGAATGTATAGACTCTCAAATGTGATTTGTGTCTGGTCTGGTTCGGTTGGTACTGGAAACATATCATGTAAAACTTAACCAATTCTTCCACATGAAATCATTCACCTATAGCTATTTCACTGTTCTACATTGGCTAATTTCACATATTAATAAATGAACCTTTCATTTTTATCTATCACCAAGTCTACACACAATTATTGAAACAGCACAATGAGACTCCTTCCTTTTCAACGTGAAAATGTACAATTGTCATCTTATTCATCACATGCGTTGCACGCAGACTCCTTTTTTGTGTTGCCTTTTTTGATTGGCTATCCTTTTCTATCGAAAGAGTTCGATGTTATTACTCATCACATTTTTTGCTTGGTGTTATTACCAGACTGATTCGGAGCTGGTCCGCTTTCCAAAAAATCTTGCACACATATTCATTGACGATTTGTTAAAATCATGTTGCTAGAAATCCCAAATTTATAAACTCTAGAAGGCAAGCGTTTCTCATCTAATTTCAAACTGTATAAACTCTTACCAGCAAGTTTTTTCCACATACTTTCCAAATGCATAGACTCTAGCCGGAAAGCTTATCCTACCTAATTTCTAACTGTACAAACTCTAGCAGGCACACTTTTCTAACCTAATTTCCAAATGTATAAATTATAGTCTGCACGATTTTCCACCTAATTTCCAACTTTACAAACCCTAACTGGCACGCTTTTCCCACCAAATTTCCAATTGTATAAACTCTAGCGGAAAGCTTCTCCTACATACTTTTTACGAACTAACTCTAACTATGCCAATTTCAGCCGCTTTTAAGGTAAACAGTGTTTTTGTTTCTGTAAACTTGATTCTCTAATAAAACCTTAATCTTACTAAAAACTAGCCTTTCTACATGAAAGAAACGTCTAAGTTATCACATGAATGTTATTGTCAACTACTCGTCCGTTGTCTTAAATACCAAAATAGGTTACTCTGACTTCTATTCTTTCTTAAACACATTTCGTCCACTAACAATAATAGAAGTCTACGGATCATCGTCGTACCCATATTGTTTAAATTAATCGCCGGGTGTCTTAGTTTAACCATTCAGCTATTTGTTTTAATATACGGATATATTGTTATCAATAACGGTGCTCCATCTTGAATAATCATGTCCCCAGCAGATTGGGTTCCTTGTTGAATAATTATGTTCTACCCGATACTGTAATAAAAAATCCGAAACAGCAAAAAAGTAACAGCTGAATACAGAATTTACGGGAAAAGGGTGCCCAAGTGGACGATTGTGAAATTATAGCATCATCATCATCATCAGGTTTCATGGCGGATGGCGTAGACGGTCATGGCTCTCCACAGCTTTCTGACAACAGCTATGTTCTCTAAACCTGCCTGTCTCATGAAGTGGCCAAATAATGAAGATTGCCTTTTTCTTATATTATTGAATAAGGTGCGTTTCGCATTTAACTCTATCAACACCTCTACATTAGTTTTTCTGGCAGTCCATGATATTCTCAACATTCTTCTGTAGAAGCATATCTCTGTTGCCTCCAATCTCCCACTTTTCAGTTTGTTTGTTGTCCAAGACTCGCACCCATATGTTACTGTAGGGGGTTATATAGCACTGCAGAACTCTCTTTCTCGTCTGTAATGAAAAGGTCATATTACCCAGTATATTTTTCATTTTTCTGAATGCTGTTTTTGCCTGTCCTATTCTGCATCTTATTTCTGTTGAACTTCTTCCATCTACTGTAATCATTGTACCTAGATATTTAAATTGGTGGACCTGTTTTAATACTATATATGTCACTTTGATCTTGCAAGGTGTGTTATTTTCTTTCTTTGAAATAACGATTACTTATGTTTTCTTGATATTTAGGAAGAGGCCTTTGTCTTTACTGTCTATGACTACTACATTAATTAAATCTTGAAGGTCTTCCTTACTTTTTGCAATCATAACAGTGTCATCCGCATATCTCTTTTATGTTTTGTCCTCCCACTGATATTCTGGGATTCTACTAATGCACGAAATATGGGTTCACTGCATAAAGAGAACAGGTCTGGTCAAAGCACGCATTCCTGTCTGACTCCTTGTTTTATTTATTGAAAAGGGCCAAATTGATTTCCTACTCTTATTGCTGCTGTTTGTTGCCAGTGCATGTTCTTGATTATTCTTAAATCCTTACTGTCAATGTTCAGATTCTCTAGCATGTGTATAATTTTGCTATGTTTAACGTTATCTAATGCTACAGTGTAGTCTATACAACAGAGTACAGATCTGTATAACCTCTGTATACCTCTCTATTAGTGTTCTCAATATAAAAATATCATTGTTGGTACATTTGCCTTCTACAAAGCCACATTGTTCTGGACTTATTTCTGATTTTATTTTGTTTCTCACTCTCTTCATGATGATTCTGAGAAGTATGTTGGTTATTTAGCTCATGAGGTTGATTGTACTGCGTTCTTCACATTAGGTGGTCCCTGGTTTATTAGGTAAGGGCTATAAATATGGACCTCATTAAGTCATCGGGTATGTTTCCGCTGTTATATATGTCATTCAGCAAATGTTGTGATTATTTCAACTCCAAAGTCATCAAAAGCTGGTAATTCTTTTAATATAATATTGTCTGCGCCTGGGACTTTGCCAATATTTCATGTGTTCCATACCTCCCTTACTTCTGCTATGAGCATTGATCGACCCTGGCCGTTATCTTGTATGTTTATGTGTGGTATATTGTCATCATAAAGTTCTTTGATATATTCTGAGCATCTCTGTACTATGTGATCTATTCCCATTAATACCTGCCCTGTTCTTAGAATTTAGACACCCTGTAACTGTTTGCGTTCTCTTTCCTGTTATCATCTCACTTTTCTTATAGTAATGGTGTATCTTGGTTGTAATGCAATTCTATTTCTGTGCATTTCTTGTTCAGCCAGCTTTCTTTTGCTATTTTGCATTTCTCTCATATTCTCCTTATGTATTTTCTGAAATTTCCATACACATGTATTCATGTATTTATGTATGCATGTATGTATGTATGTATGTATGTGACGAACATCATCAAAAAACGCCGCCGGACATACATCGGCCACGTGCTTAGAATGAAGGAAGACATAATTCTAAGAAAAACCGTCATGGTGACACCAGACGGGGGAAAGGAAACGGGGATACCAATAACAACTCTCAGAAGAACATTTTGAATGAATTAAAATCAACAATCATTAATGCACAAGACATGCAATCCCTAGCAACTGACCGACAGGCATGGAGAACTATGACATCCGCCCTAACTTGGCAAAAGAGGAACTACTGACTGACATGGTTTCAACTCAAGAAAACAATATGAATTACAGTTTGTTTCAACACATCATCATCAGGTAGCATATCCTGAACATAATTTTGCAGTTATGACACCTTTCGAAACCTCCGTCTATTTTGAGCCAGTATTTCTGGCTATAAAACTTGAAGACGCCCCTGTTCTACTAAAGTGATCACTATGGCCGTTAAACATGACTTGATGTATGTCCGCCCCTGCTAAATGTTTTCCGACTGAAAACCTGTAGCAAGTGTTCATATGATAAGGCACACATAACACCCGTAAATATAACGGGGGTTTTTTTTGACGAAGTTTGTTCTCCATTTTGCCAGTGCTAAAGATAATTATAGCTATCCATCCTATTGACCGGGTGGACAGCGTGTACATGAGTGAACAGAGTTGTGTGTAGATATATACCTGTTGACTGGTGTGTGAACAGTTTTAATATCCAAGGTTGCAGAGTTTTTACTTCGCACACTTAAGAATACATGAAAACACAAGTTAATATTGTAATCCTTAGCGACTAGAAGTAACATCCAAGACTTGGAAATGCATCACACCAGGTTAACACATGTTGGAAGGCATAGATCATTGTATTTACACAAAATTTGGCGAGAGAAGAGAAATTTTCAGCAATCCAGCCGCCATGCTGTACACGTCACTCCAAGAGAAATTGTGTATTACAACATCGGATATATATGATAACAAATGTGATTTCTGTTCATCATCATCATGGGATTGTCATACAGTCAGATCTAATTAACAACACCACATTATAACCAAACTTACTTCTAAAAATATTCCTTTATAATAATCAATATCCATTATATCCAAGAACTGCACAGAATAGCTTTGAACGTACAGAATTGGAGAGATCCGACCTCTGCCCTATGCGCTAACTTCAGTGCAAAAGGAAAATGAGTGAATTAATGAATGTTGGTTATGTATGGGTTATATGCATATCACAAATAATGAAATCTATTGGAAAAGCCTACCAATGGGAGAAGACATTGAAATACATTAAATTGAAATACGGAAGTCTTAAAATACATCGTGACGTATTGTTTTAGATTTTTTATGGAGATTACAGCACATGTGCCGTGTAAATCAATCGGTGATCGTCATAGCTTGAATTGACGCTAACTTGATAATATTGAATATTGATCTTATAGCTTGGTCCAAAACAGGAATTACAGGAGTTACTAGCAAATTTTTGAATTTACAGCAACGACAGAGTAGATAAAGAGGTGCTAAAGACACTTAATATGAAGAAAGAACTACTAAGAGAAATAAAGATCAGGCAAATAAAATGCTTTGGACACATTAAAAGACATGACACCCTATTGAAGACCTTACTTGAGGGTAAAGTCAAAGGGAAGCGAGCAAGAGCACGATGGACAGGTTACAGTCTAGCAGAGTGCACCACCAAGACAAGAGACATGAGATGTTGGAGATACGTTGTAGCCAAACTTCGTTGCGGAGACGGCACTTGATGATGATGATGATGATGACAGAGTAGATATGAACATAGAGAATATCAAAGTCCTCATCTACATATATATTCGCTGTCATTTGTTGCCTTTCAGAGTCAGTGGTAAGAAAAGTTTTCTAGAGATTACCTAATGTGCTGTGAGTATAATGTGGAATTTGTCGCCTCTGTAATTTCAGTGACCCATCATTTCTCGGTCAGCCTCTGAGTCTGCCGTCATTGTATCTGTGTAAATTAACTTGTTGATGTGTGGTGTCTGATGTTAGTCGGCTAATATGTACATACCATTTGATATGTTGTTTCTTAATATATTTCAAGGTTGGAGCGGTGCCAGTGCACTATCACATTTCATCTGTCAGATGTTTGCCTTACACTGTCTGTGTCCATGCCTGGCATTTGTAGAATATCATTGACATAATAATTGTTGTGAATAGTTCGTAATTTCAGAAACACAAACGCATAGACCGACATTATGATTCATATATATATATATATATATATATATATATATATATATATACATGAGAGAGCGTAAGTGCTTTCAAAAGCCTTGGATATGTAGTGATAGAAAATGCAAATCAGTAAAGATAAGGCTAAAGATCATTTCAAGATTTAGATGTATTTAGAAATACAACATCCTTGTTGGTCAAAATGTATATCTTACTTTATATATATATATATATATATATATATATATATATATATATATATATATATATATATATAAATGTATATGTATATATATCAAGTAAATATACTTTATAGACTGTTGTCGCCTTCGTATATACTTTAAATGCCTATTTGTCCTGGTAATTAGGGCTGCATTGGTCAGAGACACGTTCATACAGTATTCGATGTTACCTGGGTTCATTGTCTTCTTTGTCTTCCTCTTCTTCTGTAGCCTAACTCTCTGCCCTCCAAAATTAGTCTTTCGATACCATTATATCGATTTAATAGTCCAAACTACTGTAGTTCCATCTGATGATGGTATTTATAACCAATCTTCATATAAATTCAGTAATTTCACAATTTCAATGTTGTTTTTTTTTCGTTCCATGATATTTTGTAGGATTGCAACGTAATACTTTATGTAAAATGCATTTATTCTTGTGGATAGTGTCTTGTTTAAAGTCATTATTTTCACTATATAACTCACTATTACTTAGACGTACATATGCATTACAAAGACTACGCCACGGCGATTGGTTCTGTTGAACATCATCAGCTATGGTTCATCATTCGAGGCATGTACTTCCTCAAATATCTAATTACATGTTATTTAAATATTATATCACCAACAACATTCAGCAGTAAGTGTGGAGTGAGAAACATCTGCATGATCCGCTGCTCAAAGTAGAGTAAACATGTGATGATTAGTATAATAGGTTAATTTGGATATATTTCTTTCCTGCCGCAAAGAATATATAAGGATTAATCTGGCACAAAGACATATAATGATTAGTTTCAAGGAAAGGAAGGCTGGATGAGTGTTTCTGGTGTTTCTCGAGATTTTTGTGAATATACATTTGAAAGGTTTTTACAAATTATATGTTAGTTTTATGGTTAATTTTGTTTATTTTCTAGAGTTGTTTGTTATCACGTGTTTATTTTTGGGAGTTGTTGTTACATGCCTAAGTTAACATATTTAGCACCCATTGTGGTGTCTCGAGTTAACTTTTCTTGGGGTATTTTTAAAAATAAATTTTAATTTTTAATTTCTGTTTTTGATTTTATGGTTAATTTGTTTCATTTCTATAGTTTTCTTGTTGTTGGTTAGCCCTAGGTGTTTATTTTTGGGCGTTGTTGTTACATACATGTGTTTTAACAGAATTATCTATCATTGTATTACTCGAGTTATCTTCCATATGGTGTCAGAACGTGTCTATACTTGGTTCGTGAATTGGCTGACATTACTGGTGATATGAAACGTACCTGAACCTGTTCAGATTTTGATGACTAGGTGAAACAACTGTTTATTATTTTTCTATAAACGAAGAAGAAGAATCAACTTACCACCAGCAATTTGTCACTAGCTTCATACATCATTTGCCTATATCTGCTATATATATATACACACACACCGCGTCGGTCCTTGTGTGTGTAAAAACACATAAAACAGATTGACTACTCACTAGTAATTAGAAATAATACGATAGATAGAGACAGAGAGCTTTTAAGAACCATTCGTTGTGTTTCATTCGGGGTGTTTCCTTTTGTGAGTTTATAATGTTTACTGTTAAAATAGGTCGTCGGCCTTTAGTTGTTCTTATTATTGGGACGTCATGCTATAAGCAAATGGGATAGTGTGTGATGAGAGGCCTTCGCCGCCTACAAGAAAGGTTCTCAAAAACCCTCTTCTATTTTAATAATACATGTGTTGTCTATTTACTCTGTTTATTTTGGCTGTGTCGTCTTGCTATAACCACCTTGGTATAGTTGTGTGTCTAATTCTGTATTTACTGTTATAATGAAGCTTTTTTAAATTTAAATGTGCATAGATGATATATCGTCTTCACCCAAAAGAAGGGCTCTCAACCGTTACCTTTTCTATTTTGATATGTTTATTTGTTGTGATAGTGCATTGAATAAGCAAAGTGTCATAATGTTGCATGTCGCGCCGTCTCCGCCCAGAAGTATAATAACCTGTTTTATATCTATTTACTAGTGGTGAATGTGTCTGTTTTAGAGTGTATAAGTAATTACGAGGTTAGTAGGACGCCTAATTGAAGTCTTACTAGTATATGATGATTATTACGTAAACAATAACCTAGGGTTAGTTGCAGCGTAGGTGTTGGTAGAATGCACATGTCGGTTACCATGTCGGGTGTTACATGTGATAAACTTCATAGGTAGAATAGATAAAAAAGGAAACACATACGGGTCAAATATATACAGACAAACATAGGTAAAACATGAAGCTTTTGAGTTGTGTTAAAAAGTTTTTTTCTTATTCAGGTGTTCCGTTGTTTTAAATAAACATGTCACATATGTAGGATACAAATATCTATTAAAAGTAATATGGTTAATTAGATTTGTAAAAAGTGTAACACGTAGTATGAAAGTAGGGAATTCCTTACATGGTTTACATAAAATACTAGAAATTAACATGAAAAGTTTGTTCATTATTGTTTTATTAATAACAACGTTTAAATAGATATTTACGTGGAACACATATTATTCAAGTATGTTATTCATTACACGATTTACTTAAAAGTAGTTGTGTTTTGTCATTTTCGTCGTTTGTACATTCGAAAAGACATTCAATGTGTTGCATTTCACGCCGACCATCTCTTGCTATCTGTGAAGGGTTCTCACTTCTTACTGTGAAACCCATTCCTGTGAAGGGTTCCGCAACCAAATACTATCACAACTTCACTTGTCTCTCGTTATTCCTCTACTACTGTTGAGTTCCTGTACATCTGTGATTCCATAGGATCTGCATTCCTAACCCCGTCCGTACATTATAAGCCACGCCTTCTCACAATTTTCTTCTGTATACATTCTCACTCTAGGTCTGGTTGCCATCCCCCGCCCCAATTTTTTTTTATCTCTCTCAGTTCTTCCAAGTTCGTCCTCTCTGCCAAGACGATGAAGATTTTCTATATCACGTCCGCAAGATGTCAGCTATTTTCTATATTCGCCCAGCAGATGTCAGATATTTTCATTCTTTAATCGTGCATATGCCACTGTAAAATAGTGATTTCTTCCCATCATCATCATACGCCGGCACATCATATTCTTCCTCCTAGTCTACATGTAGTTTCTTCAACCATCTCACTTCTACCAACTTTATCTATCCAACAACTTGAACACATCTTCAGTCATGTATTTACGTCTCTCACTTTTCTACATTTCTCTATCCTCCGTCTAGACC
This sequence comes from Meghimatium bilineatum, assembly GCA_034231615.1. Lineage (NCBI taxonomy): Eukaryota > Metazoa > Mollusca > Gastropoda > Stylommatophora > Philomycidae > Meghimatium > Meghimatium bilineatum. The sequence continues at coordinate 64,060,904 of CM067305.1, read as the reverse complement.
ATTTCTCTAGGCATGCACTTTCCTCTCTCTTCCTATCTCCCCCCTAATCCCATTTCTCTATTATCCAACTAGAGCATATACCGTCACGTATTTCCATCTATCTCTCCATCTCTCTACTTCGTTCTCTATATCTATCTTTCTATATCTCCAATAACATTCACAGATTCACCAATGATGTAAGAGACATCACGGATCATCGTGATTCCTTGGTTATCTATTAATGCAAGATATAAGTTGTTACACATATAATATTAAATATCCAATACCACAGCAATAATGATGCGTGTTTTATTTTGTAAAATATATATATATATATACATATATATATATATATAGTATGTGTGTAGATAACTGTATGTATACAACGTTATATTTTATAATATACTGTATACTATACTTTTACTAATATACCATACCTTGTGTTACCTTTGTCGGACATCCTTTGAGGTGTTGCTTATTTGTGCGGTATATTGTTTTGAGAGTTTGACACTCACTGCGGACATGGAGAGACTACAAGTCTTCCAATACAAATGTTACCTAAGAATGATACGCTATTCTATTAAAAGCATAAGGCAAATATGTACGTACGAAATAAAAAAAAAGAGATGTATACATTTCTTCAAAAGTCATTGATTTCAGTTGTGACCCAACGAAAGATTGCTTAGTTTGGACATGTAAGCATGGAATGCCAATATACATTCAGACCATAGTGAAAGGAATACTAAGCGAGGACGAACAGAACAGTGTGCAGCGAAGGACAGTCACCCTCAGTTTCATGGATGAGGAATATCCACAAGATATATGGGTCAGAGTATACACAGATGGGTCAGCACAGAATGCCATGCGGAATGGAGGTGCAGGTGTATATATAGAATATCCACACAAGCCTAGAGATACAATCAGAACACCGACAGGAAAATTATGCAATAATTATGATGCAGAAATCCAGTCTATCTATATTTCTCTCCCTATCTTTCTCGCTGTGTCTATGTATATTTTATCTATGTCTCTCGTTCGCTTGTTCTTTTAGCAAATCATACAAGTCATTATTCTTCATACACCTAGTTTCTTCATACATCTAGTTTCTACAACATATTAGCCTCGTGTTACATTACAAATAAAAACAACCTGCAAGCCAAAACTCAATTATTATTATTCGTCCACACTTTAACAATGTTTCCTAAAACGCTGTTATATTTTTATATTAAATTGTCACATTCCCTAATTGTGATGTTTCACATAATCGTGAGTTGTGATATTACACTTTCAATTCCACGGAATATAATATCTGACACAAGTGTGCTTACTTGAACATTCCATAACAGATACTATTTGTCCACACACCACATTTGGATTTATGTGTGAAAACAAGTGCTCATGCTCGGATACAGAACATTGCAATGTGTTTACTGGTCTATGTGCACCAATATGCCAGATTGGGTTGTATTATCTCAATCGTTCACATCGATGTAGTGATAACTGCCTTTATCGTACATGCGATTTTCGCTCTGGAAGCTGTTTACAGTGTATATCTGGCTATAGATCGTTGCATGGAAGGTAAGTACATGCGTATGTCACACTAGCTCTGTCTTTGTTGTAAATGGGCTATTATTATTAACGTTTACATTATGGAGTAAATCATTCGGTGAGAAATATATGCCAATGCTTATATTTATTTTTACGTCAACGAACGTGAATTGTTTTTACAAACGAGATTTGTTGGAATGAAAAGTGTACCATAGCTCAACTAATGGTTACGCAATTGAAATGAAACACATACGTTCCTCAATACTGAGCAGATATAGCTACTCGAGTTGTCATTAATACAATATTGACTGGTATAATACATCGGCAATCTAGTTAGTAGTTATTATTTAGAATATACCAGCCCAGTTGAATATGTACTCACTGAAGTCAAACTTCACTAAAACTTTCCAATCAACAGTTGAATATGTACTCACTGAAACCAAACTTCATTAAAACTTTCCAATCAACAGTTGAATATGTACTCACTGAAGTCAAACTTCATTAAAACTTTCCAATCAACAGTTGAATATGTACTCACTGAAGTCAAACTTCACTAAAATTTTCCAATCAACAGTTGAATATGTACACACTGAAGTCAAACTTCACTAAAACTTTACAATCAACAGTTGAATATGTACTCACTGAAGTAAAACTTCATTAAAACTTTCCAATCAACAGTTGAATATGTACTTACTGAAGTCAAACTTCTCTAAAACTTTCCAATCAACAGTTGAATATGTACTCACTGAAGTCAAACTTCATTAAAACTTTCCAATCAACAGTTTAAACAATCAGTGCTTCCATATATTGCAATGACACTGTGTTTATTGTTTCTGACTGCAATATGAAGAATGGTGATGCCTTTAGAGCTATTAGTGACTTTTAATGAAATGAAATTGACAACTGTACTGACTCATGTAAACATGTATGCGAGTTACTATAATTATTTTTAAGCTAGAAAAGTGTCATTTCAGTAACAGCCGCACTCATCAGAGAGATGCAACATCACACGTCTAAAAACATTATCATCGCTAGCGATGGACGGCAAATACTCTGCATTGAGGGATTATACATCACACGGATTCCCGATATAAAATTTTGGCACATCCACCAAATAGCATCTCTCGTGACAAATGTGCATGTAGGCAGTACGATAACTTAATTAGTTAGTTTATCCTCTATGGCCAAAGACGGTACATAGGGCGGATGCCATATATTTTCATGTATCACGTCCCATTGCAATTTACTTTAGGTCTTCATTGTTTCTGATAGTTAGTTAGTTAGTTAGTTAGTCGTCGGATCATCATCACTGCAAACTGGACACATCCATAGTTGCTCCGATCTCTCCTTGAGTGTATCCGCCATCACACTTCTGCTGACAGTACCGGTCCTATGCTGGTTGACCATCATTCTTCTGCACCCTCCAAAATGTTCACCTCTAGCAACACCGCATCTCAATCCCTGATCTTTAATCCTAGCCATTGAAAAGGAATCATCATCCACATTCGTCTCACTCTCGCGTGTTATATCTCTTAAGGAGTTCAAAACGTCAGCGCGATCCATTGCCCCATCGCCCTTTGCCACAATCGCACACGATGTTTTGTCTCACGATGCTATTTGATCCGCTCTTTCATTGCCTCGAACGCCCACATGTCCCGGCACGAAAATAAATGTAACCGTCTTCAAGCTCGCATTTCTCAAGGCCTCAATCCACTGTTCGCGAACGAGACCCACTTGTACCTTCTTAATCATACTCATAGAGTCACTCAAGATGCAGACCTGCATTACTTTCTGTGTGCGTAGCCACTCAAATGCCTTGGTCACCGCCATAGTCTCCATGGTCATACTACTCGTAGTGACCGCAAAGGCACCACTTTCCTCCTTGATCGTTTTACCTGCGCACTGAGCTGTAAAGGCCCAAGCACTGCGAACATGCCTAATTACAGATCCATCAGTGTATATAATCACATCCCCCTCTTTGGTATTCTCACTGATTAAAGCCTGCACTTCTTTCTCCACAGCTGTGGGACACCATTCTCTGCATTCCCTGCTAAGTGATATTACTACTCTCAAACAAGTTTCGAAATCTGTGGGTAGACCTATCCATTCCGCACCAACTGCCACATCCTGTAATCGGCACACGCTTTGTATTACATCTTCAGCACGTCCCATCCACGACCTTCCTCTCTTGAGTCTGCTGCCTTTAACTTTATGTATTTCGGAATGCAACGGGTGTTCCTTATCTGCATGTATTGGAAGGTACGCCCGTGCACGGCAATCCTGTAATCTATGCTCAGCTGTTGGGCAGTCAAGTAGGTATCGCATAGCTCTTGTCGATGTATCTCTTGTGCATCCCAGAATTATACGCATTGCTGCATTCTGGACTCTATCCAGTCTTTCGATCTGAGTTTGGCTAAGAGTCAGAATTGCCAGTGCATATTCCACCACAGCCACTACCAAACCCTGGTACAAAAGAAATAACAATCTTTGCTCACATTGCGCAGCAGCCATAACCTTCATTGATGCTAAGCCTTTGCCTGCCCTTATGATAATGAGGTCAACATGTTCCCTGAAACTCAGGCTTCTGTCAAAAAAACACACCCATATATCTCATTGTGCTAGTTCTTTCTAAACTTTTCCCGGACAACGAAACTTGTGGCATCACTGTGACTGGCATCACTGTCTTTACCATGTGATTGTTCAAGGAAAACCACGTCACGAATGTCTTAGACGGATTAACCACTGCTCCCGTATCTCGACACCAATTTGTCAGTCTGTCGAGCTCCTTCTGTAGTTCCACGACGCACTCTTCTCGATTTCTGCCCTGTCTATACACCAGGATATCATCGGCATATGACATCGTTCTGCCAACACCTGTGATTTGATTGCCAGCAATATGAACTGTGTATACATTGAAAAGTACAGGAGATAGAGGCGATCCCTGTGGCAGGCCAGGGCTAATAACCGTTGGTGTAGATATCCAGTTACCACACTTAAGAACTACAACCCTGTGCATCAGGGCGGCGCCAACCCAACGCACGACAAAAGGATTAACTGCAAGATTTAACAGCTGGTGCATCAAGATATCCAAGGACACCCTATTGTACGCATCCTCAAGGTCTATTGCGACCGCACATGTCTCCATGCGCGAATCGAACCCCTCAAAAACATCCTGCGCAAATATGGCTGCATTTTGCCATGTCTTCTTTCCTGGACGATATCCTCCTAACAATGTTGGTAAACACTTATTTCTTTCAAGATAACACGATACCTTCCGGGCCACAATTGTTTCTGATAGCGATGGTAAAACGTTCTCTTGTAATAGTTATATGCAAGTTATCTTTTGGTCTTCCTCGTTTCCTCTTGCCCCTTGGTGACCACAGAAAAGCTTGAAATGAGAGTATTTTGGCATCAATTCGCAGCGCCTGTCCGATTTAATTATAGCGACATATTCTAACATAGGTCGATTATACTCTTGTATTGCTGCTTGCCTGACAACTGTGTTTCATTTAAAGTCTGACCAATGGATGTTCAGTAGTCGTCTAAGACATTTGTTTTCAAAGTTGTTTAGTCTTTGTTATAATATTGATGCTGTTTTCCAACTTTCTCATTCATATGTTATTATTGGAATTATGCAGGAGGTGCAGATTTTGAGTTTGGGTTTATTTCTTAGCGTTTTTTGATGTAAGATATTTGATATTTTATTGAATGAGTTAGTCGCCAGTGCAATACCTTTAAATATTTCTGTTAATGAATCTCCTTTTTTTATATAGCTTGCTGGCAAGGTATGTGAAGTTGTTGACTTTTTAAAGAGTGGTGTCGTGTAGTTTGATGTCGGATGGTTTGTTGATGAGATATTATTGTTTTGGATGTGTTTAATTCAAGTTGTGCATAGAATAGTTGAAATATATCTATTTTTTCTAGGGCATATTCATGAGTTGAGCTAAGTAACACTATGTCGTCTGCGAAGTCGAGATCTTTAAGATTTTTATTTTCGAACCATTCAATACCACGATTTGTATCGGCTGTGCAATTTCGCATGATTAAATCCATTGTAAAACTAACACACATAGGTGATATGACAGTAGTATAGTAAGTTAATTTGGATGTAGTTTTTCCTGGCATCAAATGACAAAGAAGGAAAAACCTGGCATCAATGACAAAGAAGGATTAATTCCACGGAACACAAGGCTTGGCGGAGCTTTTCTGGGGTTTTCTTGAGGTGTTTTAAAAAAAAAAAAAAAAAAAAAAAATTGTTAAATGTTGTTTTTAACATTTTAATTTTATGGTTAATTTTGTTTATTTTTTGTTTATAATTATCGTGTTGTTTTGGGATATATTTTTTCCAGCCGCAAATATATATAAAGATTAATCTGGCGCAAAGACATATAATAAGTATTACTTCTAAGAAAAGGACCACTTGACTGATCTTTTCTGTGGTTTTCTTGAGGTGTTTTTAAAAAATACTCGAGTTTTTAAAATTTTAATTCTGCGTTCTATGGTTAAAATTGTTTATTTTCAATTTACTTATTATTTATTGTTTATTTGTTGGTATTAACTTGTTGTTTGTTATGTCTTGTTGTTTAATTTTTGGCGTTGTTGCTACATGCCTAAGTTTTAAAAGAATTACCACCCCTCGGGTTGTCCCGAGTTATCTGCCTCTATGGAGTTAGAACGCGCCTAAACTTAGTTCGCGACAAGGCTGACCTTACTGGTGTTATGATGCATTCCTGAATCTGTTCTCAAAGAAGAAAGTATTGTTGCGCTGCTCAGCAACACACCAACACACCAACACACCAGATTGTCAGCCAGTAGGATGGGGCGGCGCGAGATACCCCACCCCGACCCGATCGGTACCCCCACCGGTGGTGGAGGGCGCGCGGATCCCGGTTCTTCCGCTGAAAATTTTCCAGTGTTTTTAGGTACAAGGTGATACATCAAGGTCAATATCAGTGAAGTTTGTAACAATTTTTTTAACCTGTGATTCACCTTTAGACTGATAAGCCAAGATAAAGAAAATGACACATACATCAGCTGACCTTGTGTCGACCTCAACATTTTAATTATGAAACTTTTCCACACCAGAAATTTTGTCTCGTTCAGATTAGTGGACTATCGCACCCACATTTAAACCATGCGTTGTATTGGTTTATTTATAAAACAGGCGTGTGTGGTGTCTAATGAATGGCCGTGAAATGGTATTTCCATATAAATTAAACCAAGAAACAAACAATTCAACACGTTCAACGAAATATATGAAGAACCCGTTTAAATATATGTCTATGTAGCAAGCTTTATATAAATACACATTGAAAATAAAACTAACATCTATTTAACTAAAGCTGGTAGCATAACGACGGGCTAGGTCAGGTAATCCGAACAGCTGCAAACCATTAAAACCCGGTGTATCTCAATTTAGCCCGTGGTCAGTGCATGGAAGCACAGCGGGTGATAATTAACCAGATAACCACGCTCACACTGAAACTAGTGTGCGCGTTTCTTTAAAACGAACGTTAAGATTATTTTCTCTCTCTCTCTCTCGCTCTTTCTCTCTCTCTCTCTTTACATATGTGGCACTTTATAAGCAGAGAAAGTTTTCTGGTACTTATACGGCTTTTTTGTATTTAGAAACATATTTTTATAAAAAAGCATATTATTAGTAATATTATAAATTATTATTATATACAAATAATTATTCGTATAATCACGTATATTTTGAGATATTTGAACCTAGGAAACAAAATATTCTTCTTCTGCTGGTGTAATCAAAGGTTCTTCCCTTGTGTGGTTATATTCAAGGGTTCTTACAATGTAAAAATAGAGGCGTGTTCCTGTGTTGTGATGCCATAACCTAACAACCTGCTGTCCTATGACCAACGACTCGTGTGTAATTCATTAGGAGGCGCTAACCTCTCTATCAAGGGGTCTTACATACACTTCTTTTTTGTGTGCTTATATTCAAGTGGTTCTCAAATTGTAAAATACTGACCATAACAATGCAAACCCCCGAGACATATAGACACCACAAAAACTAATATTCTGCAAACATACTTCTGTGCCTTTGACCAACGGTTCTCATTATTTCATACTTATATTCAAGTGGTTCTCAAATTGTAAAATCTTGCCCATGCAATGTAAAACCCCTGACATATAGACACAACAAAAGCTATATTCTCCAAACATTCTTCTGTGCCTTTGGCCGATGATTATCATTATTTTATGCTTATATTCAAGTGGTTATCACGTTGTAAAAACCTGACCATGAGAATGTAAAACTCGTAACATTGACACCAAAAGAAAATATTCTGCAAACATTATTCTGTGTCTTTGGCCAATAGTTCGCATTATTTTATGGTTATGTTAAAGTGGTTCTCACACGGGCCAATCCTGACCATACAAATGTAAAACCCATGTCATATATATACACCACAAAAACTAATATTCTCCACACAGTCTTCTCTCAGGCCACGCTTCAGCCATGGTCGCTTGATGGTCTATGTATGCTCTTTAACTATGTTCTACCATATTATCATTATGGTCTCACTAACTTCTAACAGGGTCTACTTTGGGCCAATATATTCTTAGTATATTTTCGCTAGAGTCTTAAACTAGGTTCTCATGTGCAGCTTCAATTATGTTCTCTCTGTGTTTTGAGTTATTTTTCTCTACTAAAAGGTTTCTTATTAACATATTTCATTAGCGCAAACGGCGTGTTTATCAGATGTCGAAATTAACAAGTCACACGAAAACACATTTCAGCCCTTTCTCACTAACAACATAGTACATTTGAGAAGTTTTATTTGTGTAAACTTACCATTTATTGGTGTTTTTTCACAACTAGATAAGCCACTTATACGGATTTTCGCTGTTTTATTAGTTGTCTAAATTGTCATACGAAAATACATTTCAGTATTTTTGCAGTAACAGCATGACAAATTTTATCGTGTTTGTATTTGTGTGACTGTACAAGGTACCATTTTCTACAATTAACCAATCTGCTTTTAGTGATTTTCATTATGTTTTATCATTTGTCTAAATTATCATACCACACGAAATATTTTTCAGTACTTTTACACAAACATTATAACACATTTTTTTATTTGTGTAAGTACATCATTTACAATTTTTTCACAAGTAACCAACCCGCTTTTACTATGTTATCATACTAAAAGAACCCATTTTTCAGTACGTTGCCACTAAGAACATAACGCATTTTGCCATGTTTTTATTTGTGGGCCTGTGGCATTTATCAATTTTAGTGATGTTCGTTATGTTTTATCAGTAGTTATCTAAATTAGATACCATACAAACCCATATTTCAGTACTTTTGCACAAACATCATAACACATTTACCATGTTTTATTTATTCGCTTTCAACAGTTATTACTATTTTTGCAATTACACAAGCCGAATTGGGTGATTTTCGTTATGTTTTATCATTTGTCTAAATTATCATACCACACGAAACATATTTCAGTACTTTTACACAAACATTATAACACATTTTTTTTTTTTTTGTGTAAGTACATCATTTACAATTTTTTCACAAGTAACCAACCCACTTTTACTATGTTATCACACTAAAAGAACCCATTTTTCAGTACGTTGCCACTAACAACATAACACATTTTGCCATGTTTTTATTTGTGGCCTTCGGTATTTATCAATTTTAGTGATGTTCGTTATGTTTTATCAGTAGTTATCTAAATTAGATACCATACAAACCCATATTTCAGTACTTTTGCACAAATATCATAACACATTTACCATTTTTATTTATTAGCTTTCAACAGTTATTACTATTTTTGCAATTACACAAGCCGAATTGGGTGATTTTCGTTATGTTTTATCAGATGTCTAAGTTATGATACCAATCGAAGCTATTTTTCAGTACGTTGCCATTAACAACATAACAACTTTTGACATGTTCTTATCTGTTGGATAATCACTTATCACTTTTTCACAACAAGGCAAGTTGGTGGTAGCTTTCAGTGTGATCAGACAGTATTTATCTCTTTTCAATACTTACAGTTGCGCATTTCACGCCATTTAGATACAAAACACGGTTCCATTTTTGAATTTGTGTAAGTACATCATTTAATTTTTTTTTTCACAAGTAACCAACCCAATTTTACTATGTTATCATACCAAAAGAAACCATTTTCAGTACGCTGCCACTAACAATGTAACACATTTTAGCATGTTTTTATTTGTGGGCCTGCGGTATTTATCAATTTTAGTGATGTTCGTTATGTTTTATCAGTATTTATCTAAATTAGATACCATACAAACCCATATTTCAGTATTTTTTGCACAAACATGATAACACATTTACCCTGTTTTATTTGTGTGCTTTCAACAGTCATTACTATTTTTGCAATTACACAATCCGAATTGAGTGATTTTCGTTATGTTTTATCACATGTCTAAGTTATGATACCATACAAAGCTATTTTTCAGTACGTTGCCATTAACAACATAACAAACACAACGCATTTATCACTTTTGACAGCTAGACATGCTGTTTTTCGTAGTTTTCACAATGAGTAAAGTCACTATTTCACCTGTCTCTAGACTTACAAGGACAAATTACAGTGGTTTTATGTACCAACATGTTTAATATTACATATATTCAAATGACAGAAGTCATGTTTTATCACTGTTCACAACTAGGCAAACAGCATTTAACAATTGTTGGTATTACCAAAAGCATTGCGTGGTGGTTCACTAGACTTACACTGTAAATTTTCCTATTTTTATGCACCAACCGGCTTCATATTGCATATTTCCAAACGACAAAGTTCATGTTTTATCTATTTTCACAGCTAGACATGCTGTTTTTCGTAGTTTTCACAATGAGTAAAGTCACTATTTCACCTGTCTCTAGACTTACAATGACAAATTACAGTGGTTTTATGTACCAACATGTTTAATATTAGATATATTCAAATGACAGAAGTCATGTTTTATCACTTTTCACAACTAGGTAAAGAACTTTTAACACATTATGCTATAATCAAAGACATTGGATGGGGACTTTCTAGCCTTACAATGCAAATTTCCTTATTTGTATGTACCAACAAGGTTCATATTACGTATTTCCATAGGACAACCTTCGTACATTATCACTGTTCACAACTAGGCAAACAGCTTTTAACAATTGTTGGTATTACCAAAAGCATTGCGTGGTGGTTCACTAGGCTTACACTGTACATTTTCCTATTTTTATGCACCAACCGGCTTCATATTGCATATTTCCAAACGACGAAGGTCATGTTTTATCACTTTTCACAGCTAGCTAACCCGATTTAAACACTTTTCAATTGACAAACGACATGTTTTATTAGTTTTCTATATTATCAGGTTATATGAAACCACATTACAATACGTTTACACTAAAAAACATAAGGCATTTAACCACTTTTCACAATTAGGCAAACCGCGTTTCGCAAATACCTTGCAATAACCCGGGTGATATCACATGACATTAGCCAAGGCCGATAGCTCCTGTTGTTACCCATGACAATGACCTAGGACACTACACCGCTCATCCGGATATCACCATACTAACAAGCCATACTAATATAATATTCGTTATTAACACCAACACGACTAAAAAAAACAACCCTGATACAGGACTATCTGGCTAGGAACAACTGACACATTTCTTACAACTAAATACCGATACAATATAAGAGGCGTTGTTGTTGGTTATGGTTTGCATATATTTCCCAGTTATAGACAAATATATACACCAAGCTAAACTCGACAATATATTTTTTAAAAAGACAAGCACATATTAAAAAATACTGACAAATACAGAAAAGACATTCACAGAAAAATTTAACAACGCAGGTTGCCTCATAATGGTTTATTGAATCATTTGAACGACATACATAGCGTAGTTAGAAAGGGGCCTATGTTGGTGTCAGCATTTACTATCTATAATAACAGCTTCAATTGGTTGTGTCGGTTGTCTAAACACGCAACCCAACGGATGGTCGTTTATAAAATATAAGTCGAAAGAAGTTCCCACAATGTTCTCCAGCCGATATTTGGTATTTGGCCGTGTATTCTGGGCAACATTCATAGGGTCAGCTTCGTTAACTTTCTGAACAAAGAGGTCAAAGTCGTGTCTATTATTTATCAGCGCTGGGTACTCTAAAACAGCCGAATTGTTAACTGAGCCGTGAAAAAATCTTGCTTCTAATGTCTCTCGATGCCGTAATATCAAATACTTGGAAAAGTTCACTTTGAACCGCTTAGTTTGGTCAGTGAACATGGGTCTTAGAACCTCATTCCAGTCTTGTATATGAGGTATCGTTGGGGGATGAAAAAACGTGTAAGTCGCGCTGGACTTACGAACTGTGATATGTGTATGTATAGTCGACCAATTATCGATATATATTTGCTGTATGTCTAATGGTAAACCAGCTAAAAAATCGAAGTGGGGTGAGTTAGGTGCCCGTGGTGTTAGTGCTCTTATGGTGCCGTTATTGTCTGGTAGTAGTGGTTGTGGTGATAATGGGGGTACACTGTTTTCAGAGGTAGCAGACAGCGACAAGGGCGATGTAATTTCCAAAACTGCTGCTAATGAAGAGCCAGTCATATGTGGGGGTGAAACTGATAACGTTAGTGGTGTAACTGGCGCGGATGCATGACCAACACGCCCGTTCATTTGTTCTTGGTGTTTCTTTACGTGCCGCTGTAAAGACGCAATATCAGAATAGTCACGCTTACAAACAGAACAGTTAATCGACGCTTAATGTGCAAATTCTGACAATGTCTACGCAGTGTATATACGCGTTTAAACTCTTTCCCACAAGTTTTACAGGCGTCGGCTTTGCTACCCGGGGCGACCTGGTGATGATAAAACACAAAGATGTCAATAGGACAAACACATATATTTTAGTCGATGTAACAACCAAACCATAATAAAAGCATCGTTTAATAACAGAATATACGCAATAATACACACTAATTATAACCACACAGAGCTAATACAGTGACAACCGGGCATGGTGGCTAGTTCGCCACCAGTGAATCCAGTGAATTAGTTTTTTAACTAGTCATAAGCGAACTTTTATCACACCAAGCAAATTCAATCACAGCCCCGCCTCTTATCGCTATAGCCACTAACACATACAAGGTGCCTAGTAATAAGAGGCGGAGCTGTGATTGAATTTGCTTGGTGTGATAAAAGTTCGCTTATGACTAGTTAAAAAACTAATTCACTGGATTCACTGGTGGCGAACTAGCCACCATGCCCGGTTGTCACTGTATTAGCTCTGTGTGGTTATAATTAGTGTGTATTATTGCGTATATTCTGTTATTAAACGATGCTTTTATTATGGTTTGGTTGTTACATCGACTAAAATATATGTGTTTGTCCTATTGACATCTTTGTGTTTTATCATCACCAGGTCGCCCCGGGTAGCAAAGCCGACGCCTGTAAAACTTGTGGGAAAGAGTTTAAACGCGTATATACACTGCGTAGACATTGTCAGAATTTGCACATTAAGCGTCGATTAACTGTTCTGTTTGTAAGCGTGACTATTCTGATATTGCGTCTTTACAGCGGCACGTAAAGAAACACCAAGAACAAATGAACGGGCGTGTTGGTCATGCATCCGCGCCAGTTACACCACTAACGTTATCAGTTTCACCCCCACATATGACTGGCTCTTCATTAGCAGCAGTTTTGGAAATTACATCGCCCTTGTCGCTGTCTGCTACCTCTGAAAACAGTGTACCCCCATTATCACCACAACCACTACTACCAGACAATAACGGCACCATAAGAGCACTAACACCACGGGCACCTAACTCACCCCACTTCGATTTTTTAGCTGGTTTACCATTAGACATACAGCAAATATATATCGATAATTGGTCGACTATACATACACATATCACAGTTCGTAAGTCCAGCGCGACTTACACGTTTTTTCATCCCCCAACGATACCTCATATACAAGACTGGAATGAGGTTCTAAGACCCATGTTCACTGACCAAACTAAGCGGTTCAAAGTGAACTTTTCCAAGTATTTGATATTACGGCATCGAGAGACATTAGAAGCAAGATTTTTTCACGGCTCAGTTAACAATTCGGCTGTTTTAGAGTACCCAGCGCTGATAAATAATAGACACGACTTTGACCTCTTTGTTCAGAAAGTTAACGAAGCTGACCCTATGAATGTTGCCCAGAATACACGGCCAAATACCAAATATCAGCTGGAGAACATTGTGGGAACTTCTTTCGACTTATATTTTATAAACGACCATCCGTTGGGTTGCGTGTTTAGACAACCGACACAACCAATTGAAGCTGTTCTTATAGATAGTAAATGCTGACACCAACATAGGCCCCTTTCTAACTACGCTATGTATGTCGTTCAAATGATTCAATAAACCATTATGAGGCAACCTGCGTTGTTAAATTTTTCTGTGAATGTCTTTTCTGTATTTGTCAGTATTTTTTAATATGTGCTTGTCTTTTTAAAAAATATATTGTCGAGTTTAGCTTGGTGTATATATTTGTCTATAACTGGGAAATATATGCAAACCATAACCAACAACAACGCCTCTTATATTGTATCGGTATTTAGTTGTAAGAAATGTGTCAGTTGTTCCTAGCCAGATAGTCCTGTATCAGGGTTTTTTTTTTTTAGTCGTGTTGGTGTTAATAACGAATATTATATTAGTATGGCTTGTTAGTATGGTGATATCCGGATGAGCGGTGTAGTGTCCTAGGTCATTGTCATGGGTAACAACAGGAGCTATCGGCCTTGGCTAATGTCATGTGATATCACCCGGGTTATTGCAAGGTATTTGCGAAACGCGGTTTGCCTAATTGTGAAAAGTGGTTAAATGCCTTATGTTTTTTAGTGTAAACGTATTGTAATGTGGTTTCATATAACCTGATAATATAGAAAACTAATAAAACATGTCGTTTGTCAATTGAAAAGTGTTTAAATCGGGTTAGCTAGCTGTGAAAAGTGATAAAACATGACCTTCGTCGTTTGGAAATATGCAATATGAAGCCGGTTGGTGCATAAAAATAGGAAAATGTACAGTGTAAGCCTAGTGAACCACCACGCAATGCTTTTGGTAATACCAACAATTGTTAAAAGCTGTTTGCCTAGTTGTGAACAGTGATAATGTACGAAGGTTGTCCTATGGAAATACGTAATATGAACCTTGTTGGTACATACAAATAAGGAAATTTGCATTGTAAGGCTAGAAAGTCCCCATCCAATGTCTTTGATTATAGCATAATGTGTTAAAAGTTCTTTACCTAGTTGTGAAAAGTGATAAAACATGACTTCTGTCATTTGAATATATCTAATATTAAACATGTTGGTACATAAAACCACTGTAATTTGTCATTGTAAGTCTAGAGACAGGTGAAATAGTGACTTTACTCATTGTGAAAACTACGAAAAACAGCATGTCTAGCTGTGAAAATAGATAAAACATGAACTTTGTCGTTTGGAAATATGCAATATGAAGCCGGTTGGTGCATAAAAATAGGAAAATTTACAGTGTAAGTCTAGTGAACCACCACGCAATGCTTTTGGTAATACCAACAATTGTTAAATGCTGTTTGCCTAGTTGTGAACAGTGATAAAACATGACTTCTGTCATTTGAATATATGTAATATTAAACATGTTGGTACATAAAACCACTGTAATTTGTCCTTGTAAGTCTAGAGACAGGTGAAATAGTGACTTTACTCATTGTGAAAACTACGAAAAACAGCATGTCTAGCTGTCAAAAGTGATAAATGCGTTGTGTTTGTTATGTTGTTAATGGCAACGTACTGAAAAATAGCTTTGTATGGTATCATAACTTAGACATGTGATAAAACATAACGAAAATCACTCAATTCGGATTGTGTAATTGCAAAAATAGTAATGACTGTTGAAAGCACACAAATAAAACAGGGTAAATGTGTTATCATGTTTGTGCAAAAAATACTGAAATATGGGTTTGTATGGTATCTAATTTAGATAAATACTGATAAAACATAACGAACATCACTAAAATTGATAAATACCGCAGGCCCACAAATAAAAACATGCTAAAATGTGTTACATTGTTAGTGGCAGCGTACTGAAAATGGTTTCTTTTGGTATGATAACATAGTAAAATTGGGTTGGTTACTTGTGAAAAAAAAAATTAAATGATGTACTTACACAAATTCAAAAATGGAACCGTGTTTTGTATCTAAATGGCGTGAAATGCGCAACTGTAAGTATTGAAAAGAGATAAATACTGTCTGATCACACTGAAAGCTACCACCAACTTGCCTTGTTGTGAAAAAGTGATAAGTGATTATCCAACAGATAAGAACATGTCAAAAGTTGTTATGTTGTTAATGGCAACGTACTGAAAAATAGCTTCGATTGGTATCATAACTTAGACATCTGATAAAACATAACGAAAATCACCCAATTCGGCTTGTGTAATTGCAAAAATAGTAATAACTGTTGAAAGCTAATAAATAAAAATGGTAAATGTGTTATGATATTTGTGCAAACGTACTGAAATATGGGTTTGTATGGTATCTAATTTAGATAACTACTGATAAAACATAACGAACATCACTAAAATTGATAAATACCGAAGGCCACAAATAAAAACATGGCAAAATGTGTTATATTGTTAGTGGCAACGTACTGAAAAATGGGTTCTTTTAGTGTGATAACATAGTAAAAGTGGGTTGGTTACTTGTGAAAAAATTGTAAATGATGTACTTACACAAATAAAAAAATGTGTTATAATGTTTGTGTAAAAGTACTGAAATATGTTTCGTGTGGTATGATAATTTAGACAAATGATAAAACATAACGAAAATCACCCAATTCGGCTTGTGTAATTGCAAAAATAGTAATAACTGTTGAAAGCGAATAAATAAAACATGGTAAATGTGTTATGATGTTTGTGCAAAAGTACTGAAATATGGGTTTGTATGGTATCTAATTTAGATAACTACTGATAAAACATAACGAACATCACTAAAATTGATAAATGCCACAGGCCCACAAATAAAAACATGGCAAAATGCGTTATGTTCTTAGTGGCAACGTACTGAAAAATGGGTTCTTTTAGTATGATAACATAGTAAAAGCGGGTTGGTTACTTGTGAAAAAATTGTAAATGATGTACTTACACAAATAAAAAAATGTGTTATAATGTTTGTGTAAAAGTACTGAAAAATATTTCGTGTGGTATGATAATTTAGACAAATGATAAAACATAATGAAAATCACTAAAAGCAGATTGGTTAATTGTGGAAAATGGTACCTTGTACAGTCACACAAATACAAACACGATAAAATTTGTCATGCTGTTACTGCAAAAATACTGAAATGTATTTTCGTATGACAATTTAGACAACTAATAAAACAGCGAAAATCCGTATAAGTGGCTTATCTAGTTGTGAAAAAACACCAATAAATGGTAAGTTTACACAAATAAAACTTCTCAAATGTACTATGTTGTTAGTGAGAAAGGGCTGAAATGTGTTTTCGTGTGACTTGTTAATTTCGACATCTGATAAACACGCCGTTTGCGCTAATGAAATATGTTAATAAGAAACCTTTTAGTAGAGAAAAATAACTCAAAACACAGAGAGAACATAATTGAAGCTGCACATGAGAACCTAGTTTAAGACTCTAGCGAAAATATACTAAGAATATATTGGCCCAAAGTAGACCCTGTTAGAAGTTAGTGAGACCATAATGATAATATGGTAGAACATAGTTAAAGAGCATACATAGACCATCAAGCGACCATGGCTGAAGCGTGGCCTGAGAGAAGACTGTGTGGAGAATATTAGTTTTTGTGGTGTATATATATGACATGGGTTTTACATTTGTATGGTCAGGATTGGCCCGTGTGAGAACCACTTTAACATAACCATAAAATAATGCGAACTATTGGCCAAAGACACAGAATAATGTTTGCAGAATATTTTCTTTTGGTGTCAATGTTACGAGTTTTACATTCTCATGGTCAGGTTTTTACAACGTGATAACCACTTGAATATAAGCATAAAATAATGATAATCATTGGCCAAAGGCACAGAAGAATGTTTGGAGAATATAGCTTTTGTTGTGTCTATATGTCAGGGGTTTTACATTGCATGGGCAAGATTTTACAATTTGAGAACCACTTGAATATAAGTATGAAATAATGAGAACCGTTGGTCAAAGGCACAGAAGTATGTTTGCAGAATATTAGTTTTTGTGGTGTCTATATGTCTCGGGGGTTTGCATTGTTATGGTCAGTATTTTACAATTTGAGAACCACTTGAATATAAGCACACAAAAAAGAAGTGTATGTAAGACCCCTTGATAGAGAGGTTAGCGCCTCCTAATGAATTACACACGAGTCGTTGGTCATAGGACAGCAGGTTGTTAGGTTATGGCATCACAACACAGGAACACGCCTCTATTTTTACATTGTAAGAACCCTTGAATATAACCACACAAGGGAAGAACCTTTGATTACACCAGCAGAAGAAGAATATTTTGTTTCCTAGGTTCAAATATCTCAAAATATACGTGATTATACGAATAATTATTTGTATATAATAATAATTTATAATATTACTAATAATATGCTTTTTTATAAAAATATGTTTCTAAATACAAAAAAGCCGTATAAGTACCAGAAAACTTTCTCTGCTTATAAAGTGCCACATATGTAAAGAGAGAGAGAGAGAAAGAGCGAGAGAGAGAGAGAGAAAATAATCTTAACGTTCGTTTTAAAGAAACGCGCACACTAGTTTCAGTGTGAGCGTGGTTATCTGGTTAATTATCACCCGCTGTGCTTCCATGCACTGACCACGGGCTAAATTGAGATACACCGGGTTTTAATGGTTTGCAGCTGTTCGGATTACCTGACCTAGCCCGTCGTTATGCTACCAGCTTTAGTTAAATAGATGTTAGTTTTATTTTCAATGTGTATTTATATAAAGCTTGCTACATAGACATATATTTAAACGGGTTCTTCATATATTTCGTTGAACGTGTTGAATTGTTTGTTTCTTGGTTTAATTTATATGGAAATACCATTTCACGGCCATTCATTAGACACCACACACGCCTGTTTTATAAATAAACCAATACAACGCATGGTTTAAATGTGGGTGCGATAGTCCACTAATCTGAACGAGACAAAATTTCTGGTGTGGAAAAGTTTCATAATTAGAATGTTGAGGTCGACACAAGGTCAGCTGATGTATGTGTCATTTTCTTTATCTTGGCTTATCAGTCTAAAGGTGAATCACAGGTTAAAAAAATTGTTACAAACTTCACTGATATTGACCTTGATGTATCACCTTGTACCTAAAAACACTGGAAAATTTTCAGCGGAAGAACCGGGATCCGCGCGCCCCCCACCACCGGTGGGGGTACCGATCGGGTCGGGGTGGGGTATCTCGCGCCGCCCCATCCTACTGGCTGACAATCTGGTGTGTTGGTGTGTTGGTGTGTTGCTGAGCAGCGCAACAATACTTTCTTCTTTGAGAACAGATTCAGGAATGCATCATAACACCAGTAAGGTCAGCCTTGTCGCGAACTAAGTTTAGGCGCGTTCTAACTCCATAGAGGCAGATAACTCGGGACAACCCGAGGGGTGGTAATTCTTTTAAAACTTAGGCATGTAGCAACAACGCCAAAAATTAAACAACAAGACATAACAAACAACAAGTTAATACCAACAAATAAACAATAAATAATAAGTAAATTGAAAATAAACAATTTTAACCATAGAACGCAGAATTAAAATTTTAAAAACTCGAGTATTTTTTAAAAACACCTCAAGAAAACCACAGAAAAGATCAGTCAAGTGGTCCTTTTCTTAGAAGTAATACTTATTATATGTCTTTGCGCCAGATTAATCTTTATATATATTTGCGGCTGGAAAAAATATATCCCAAAACAACACGATAATTATAAACAAAAAATAAACAAAATTAACCATAAAATTAAAATGTTAAAAACAACATTTAAAAATTTTTTTTTTTTTTTTTTTTTTTTAAAACACCTCAAGAAAACCCCAGAAAAGCTCCGCCAAGCCTTGTGTTCCGTGGAATTAATCCTTCTTTGTCATTGATGCCAGGTTTTTCCTTCTTTGTCATTTGATGCCAGGAAAAACTACATCCAAATTAACTTACTATACTACTTATGACACATCCTTGCATCACTCCTGTATTTACTGGGAACCATTCAGAATTGCCAGCTTCTAACTGGCTACGATATATGCCATAGTTTTCTAGCTACGATAACTTACTTAACATCTATTGAACTACACTTAAAGTGCAGTAGCATATATGAAGAAGAATTACTATACCGGTACAGTAAGGTCATCATTGCACTTGATTGAGATTGATTATCGCATTTTCAATAGATGTTAACTACGTTATCGTGATGTCTACATGCACATTGTGTCAGAGAAGTACTCAGACGAGTATTTCTAATGTGTGCACCTTATATCTGATATATATATATATATATAAAGTGGCATTCACTCCAGAACGTTGTCTTCGTCGTGGCTACTCTAAACACAACTCCATTCCGGGAAAGCAGACTAGCATTGGCCAGAAAAATGTGAATACATACTTTGATATCGATTGGTCCATCATCTTCTTAGTCATCGTTATCTTATCTAGCATGACACTCTTCCCTCTATAATCAGTCTTTCGATACCATTATGTCGCTTTAAGAGGTCAAAACCATGTAGGTTCCTTCTGATGATGGTATTTAGAAGCCACCCTTCATTTAGTTTTGGCACTTTCACAACTTCAATGTCTGCCAATTTAAGTCTGAGTCGATCTGGCAGCCACTCCGCTTCAAATAAATGAATTCTTTTGGATATTGTCTTGTGTAAAATCCATGAATTGTATCCATGTGATGCAACCTGTAAAACATTATTTTAAAAAGTGTTACTTTAGTGTCGTAAATACTACTTTGTCATAATTTGTTCATCTGTGTTAATGAGTGTTACAATTGTGAGTTCTTCTAATATCGATTTAAATCTGTATTCTAAGCTTTATTCTCTACTTTTCTCAATTATATTCCTCATGTTGAATATGCGGTTTCTTGTTCCTCTTCCTGCTCGAAAACCGGCTGGATCTTGATGAATGTGTGTTTCTTATTTGCGTTGTATTCTTTCAATTATTATCTGCAGTAGTATGTTATTGTCTTGACTAATTATTGATAATGCTCTATATTTGGAACATAGCTGATTGTCTCCATGCCGTGATCATTTTTGCATTATATTTTTGATATATTTGCATGCTCGTATAGTATGGTCTTATAATGTGTTCACAAAATTAATCAATAAAATGGGATCATATAGTGTTATGTTACAATTTTATGATACAAAATGGTCATATAATGTGATCATATAATATGATCTTATAATGTGGCATGTCATATAATGTAGTCATATAAGGTGATCATACAATGTAATAGTAGAATGTGTTCATATAATGCGATTTTATAATGTGATAATATAATACAATTATATAGTATGATCCTATAATGTGATCTTATAATGTGCGCATATATTTTGATCGTATATTATGATCGTATGATATAGTCGTGTTATGGTATCATAAATTTTGGTCATGCAATACCATAATACAATATCGATATAAATTATGATCCTGAAATGTGGACATGAAATCAGTCATGGAATAAGATCACTCAAATTTGACGAGGCAACCCTAGAAGTCAGAAGAGCCAGCTGAAGAAGGAGGTTGGGTCTAGATGAAGCACAAGTTGAAGCCGAAGGATATCCATACCTTGCAGGAGGTAATTAAGGTAATAAGTTATATTTTTAATGTGTAAATTTTCTTTTCGTTCGTTTGCGAAAATTTGATGTTATTAACAAATCCGTTCTCATAACTTTTCTCAAATATTAACCAATATTAATAAAATTTGGCATGCATATTCCTAACATAATTCTATATAGCGCAAACTAAGAACTTTGCTATCTATCTATATTTACAATTTTTACATCCATTCAAATTTGGAAAATTTACACCCAAAATTGGTGAACTTTGAACCAGCTTGTATGAAAAGTTTAAAAACATATTCTAATATCCTTAGATTGTGCTATAGCTATTCCATTTCTATGCATATATTTTAAATTTTAACTCATTTGTGCTTACTATTTTCTAATACAGTTTACCGTTGTCACAATGTACCATTTTGAACATATTAACATTTGTGTTAAAGACCAAATAATGTCTATTTATTGTTATGGAGACAACATTACACTGAAACGCTGGGCAATAGGATTGACGCAAAACTTTCAATTATTGATTAACACATCAATTAAAGAGATTCATCCATAATTTAATAATTATCAGCTGTCTATCTGATGAATCTAGTCCCTGATTGTTCTGTCTATCTGATGAATCTAGTCCCTGATTGTTCTGTCTATCTGATGAATCTAGTCCCTGATTGTTCTGTCTATCTGATGAATCTAGTCCCTGATTGTTCTGTCTATCTGATGAAGCTAGTCCATGATTGTTCTGTCTATCTGATGAAGCTAGTCCATGATTGTTCTGTCTATCTGATGAATCTAGTCCCTGATTGTTCTGTCTATCTGATGAATCTAGTCCATGATTGTTCTGTCTATCTGATGAATCTAGTCCATGATTGTTCTGTCTATCTGATGAAGCTAGTCCATGATTGTTCTGTCTATCTGATGAATCTAGTCCATGATTGTTCTGTCTATCTGATGAATCTAGTCCATGATTGTTCTGTCTATCTGATGAAGCTAGTCCATGATTGTTCTGTCTATCTGATGAAGCTAGTCCATGATTGTTCTGTCTATCTGATGAAGCTAGTCCCTGATTGTTCTGTCTATCTGATGAATCTAGTCCCTGATTATTCTGTCTATCTGATGAAGCTAGTCCATGATTGTTCTGTCTATCTGATTAATCTAGTTCCTGATTATTCTGACTATCTGATGAATCTAGTCCCTGATTGTTCTGTCTATCTGATGAAGCTAGTCCCTGATTGTTCTATCTATCTGATGAAGCTAGTCCCTGATTGTTCTGTCTATCTGATGAATCTAGTCCCTGCTTGTTCTGCTCATTATTCAATAGCTAATCACTATACTCTCTGGACAAGGAATATCTAAAGGTCACGGTTATTTGTCAAAATTAGGAAAATGTTTCAGAAAGACGGAGACAAACCAATACGCAGTGGTTCGTTAATGATTTAAATTTAATTAGTATCACATCGAAGCTAGGTTCTCTAATTGCCATGTAAACGTCCGTTGTCCTTTGTAAGGCAGCGTCCTTCTCAGTTAATTTGTGTTTGTTGTGCGGTCGCTCCATTGTAACCAGCGTGAATTTACGTGCGATTTCTGCCAACACCGTGGTTACGTTGTTCCACCATTATGCGCCCTGTAGGCATAGCCTTCGGCATGCATTGACAAACATGGTGGGCTACCCTAGCCTGTGACAGCCTCCCTATATGTCTCCATGCACGAGCGTGTGTGATTCTTCGCCTAGACGATTTTAGCTCACGTCTTTCTTTCTTGACGTGAATTGGCCTTTAACTTTCTGTATTTCGGAATGCAACGGGTGTTCCTTATCTGCATATATTTGAAGGTACGACCGTGCACGGCAATACTGTAATCTATGCTCAGCTGTTGGGCAGTCAAGTTGGTATCGCATAACTCTTGTCGATGTGTCTCTTGTGCATCCCAGTATGATACACATTGTTGCATTATGGATTCTATCCAGTCTTTCGATCTGAGTTTGGCTAAGAGTCAGAATTGCCAGTGCATATTCCATCACAGCCACAACCAAACCCCGGTACAAAAGAAATAACAATCTCTGCTCACACTGCGCAGCAGACATAACCTTAATTGCTGCTAAGCCTTTGTCTGCCCTTATGATAATGTGGTCAACATGTTCCCTGAAACTCAGGCTTCTGTCAAAAAACACACCCAGATATCTCATTGTGCTAGTTCTTTCTAAACTTTTCTCGGACAACGAAACTTGTGGCATCGGTGTCTTTACTAAGTGATTATTCAAGGAATAGCAAGCAAATTATTCAAGCAAACACATTACAGTTGATAAGCGAACCCAGTTATTCAAAGCTGGTGACACTTTCTAATTCGCTGTTGTTAATACTTATTGCGAACATGCTAGTGGTTTTGTCGCTTGTTATACAATTGGTCTTGTTTCAGATACTCAGACTAAGAGAACACACTTTGAAGATAGATATACACACATCCCGGCACGCATGAGATCTATATTGACTTTAACTAATCATTTCCCATACACCCAGTTTGTACACTCGAAAGAATGTTCAAATGATCATATTAAATTCGGGAAAAAATTGCTCTCATCGTGAACCAATCTCCATTCATTCCTCCGGGCGTATTTGACAAACGTATCGGCTGTGAAACATGGATCACACGGCTGTAGAACAGCGACGAAGACGATAAATGCCTTTGAGATTACATGCTACAGAAAGATATTTAGAATGTCATGAAATGAAAAAAAGAGAAACTCAGATATTATAAACACACTAACGATTAATAAGTGGTGTTTATTAAATATAATTGACCAACGAAAACTACAACTGTTTCATCATAGAAAGAGACACAACTGCTTAGAAAGAAATACACGTGAAAAAAATAATTAACGACAGAGCATCTTGGTGGAGGAGAAAGGGCAAACAAAGAAGAAGATGGATAAACGACACTCAGAATAATATGAATACATTGTTGGAAAATACATGCCACATGACCCAATATAGAGACAGATTCTGCGAATTCATTTGGAATACATCATTCTGGGGAGATAACATCTGATGACATGATATCAAGACAAACACAAGATGTTGGGACATAGTTCATGTAGGAGTAGATACTCATTTTTAGTGAACTGAACAAAAGGTTCATGTATGAATAATCACTACAAGATTGTCTTGATGCACATACTTCGGCTAGCTCATTGTGTTATAGTGTAGCACAATCAGGGAATTAAGTTCTGATTTAGTAAAATATCACATCAATATATATATATATATATATATATATATATATATATATATATATATATATATATACATGCAACAACATTTCACATATATATATACATCTAAGATCTACAATACGAGATTCAAGTATCGTGAATACCTGTACACAATAATCCATCGTATCCATATTTACACGTACAGTACCCAGTTGTGCTGTTGCATATGTCAGCACATCCTTTAGAACAGTTAAACTCACAATGAGATCCGTATAGTCCAGTTATACATTCTAGAAAACAGTCAATATTTGATATGTTGATTCTAGAAGACGGTGATACATTTAAATATTTAGGATGTTATATGCGCAGCGATGGAAAATCTCACAGAGAGAAACACAAATGTAAATAGCCACGGCTACACTGTACAGATACAATAACATATGGAAGAGCAGAATACGTACACCCGTGATGGTAAACATGTGTACGTATCTAATAAATGATATTTCGTATACCATTCTGCAGTTACAGCCGAAATAGAGAGGAGATTACAGGCTTTCGAAAATAAATGTTTCGCATCTTTAATACATAACATAAAGCAAACATATGCGTGATAAGTCAAATAAATAGTGCATGCCAACAATAACACCTCATGGCAGTAATTAAGCGTGGTTTTCGGTAAAGCGTGTAGAACGTAGCTGGGGGATATTGTTACATGACATTGTGACGTAGCTTCCAGGGGTTAGATGAAATAGTGAGAGATACAATCGTCAAACGTAATGTACATATAAAAGTAATCATACACGTGCAGGAACAGGAACTATATACAAGTGTATTGATTTCATAACAGCTAACCTCAACAAATATAAATATGGTATGTTATATCGAACTATACCGTGTGTCCGTTGTTTGTCTGGCGGCGTCAAAGGTTTTATAGAAATGACCTTGCGTCAAATTTGAGTGCATTTAACAGTCTCTTAGAATCAGTTTTTGCTAAGTAATCCAATGTTAATTTTCCGCAAGTCACTTCCAACAACCAAAGTGGAGCTTGTAGAGCTTGTGACCCATCATTAACAACTAAGGTTGCAGTGCCAACACTAATATTAACATCAGTCAAACCATGGTATAAGTGCTTTGGGCAGATCTGCCATACCATACTGTTGAAAGACGCATTTGCATTTTGAGTGCAGCATTCTAAACATTTTGTCAAGATGCTTGGGTGGCTGAGATCATTGAATACAGGTTTGATTACATCCAATACTGCCTCTGATATACTGTTTCGATGTTTGAATGGCTTATTGGCAGCAACTGCTATCTTGTTTGGACACTAACTGTCACCACAAAGGTTATGCATTGGCTTCTCTTCTTCTTCTTCATCGTTCTTCAGTCAGATATCAGGTTACAGCACCAATATCTTCAATCAATTATGTGATTCGCTTCAGGTCATCCATGGAACCCCTCAAGTCTGGAAGCAGTGCCGTCTCAGTAGGCCATATTTTCTCCCTCTCTTCTTGGTAGAGTTGACAGGCATGAAGAATGTGTTCTGCAGTCTCTGGGCTCAGTCCACAGATGCACAGGTCTGTCTCAACAATCTTCAGCTTTCGGAACATGTGACTTCTCAGTCTGTTGTGACCAGTTCGTAGTCTGAAAATGATGGTTTGTTCCTTGCGTGCCATTTGGTGGTAGGGGTCTTTTGGTTCTGAAGTTGGGTGCATTTGCTTCCACTTTTTCTTATATTCTGCTTTTAACATGGTCTTACTTTCATAGTACGTATTATCATTTTCTATTTGTTCCAGTGATCCCCCTTTCCTTGCCAGGAGATCAGCTTTTTCATTTCCAGGTATGCCACAGTAAGTTCATTCATGCTCGTGTTCTTTGGATCTTTCAATGTCTGCAATACTGATTTTGCATCCGTTAGAAATACTACATGTCTGTTGTTACTCGGCAAGCAATTCATGAGCATTTTGGCTGCCTCTATTAGGGCTTCCATTTCTGCTTTGAAATTTGTGGAATGTTTGCCTGTTGGTATGGATTTCTCTATTTCTTTTCCATCTGGCGTTACTATATATATTCCTGATCCTCCATCTAATACTGCCTCTTTCGCTGATCCATCTGTATATACATGTGTCCATATATCCTTTGGGTATGCTTTCTGTATGTGATTCTTAGTTGTCTCCTTTAGCACTTGTATAATAATTTCTGTTTTCGAAATAATGCTTGGTATATTGTCCATAATTCTTGGGAAGTTTTTTCTGTCCCATGTTGGGTATGTGTTAAAGGTGTTTAGTGGTTTTAGATGTGTAGGTCTGTATCTGTGTGTGCTTTCTGGAGCTGTTTAGCGGAGTGTAGAAAGCTACCTCTTTTGAGTCGCTCTTTTGTAGGTCTGTTTAGTCTTTGGTTCATTGGTTGACTCTCCAACATTTGAACTGTGCATACTGTGTGAGGATTTTTTTCATTTCTTCTTTCTTCAATTGATGGCAAACCTGTGCATGTTTCCATTTCTATGATTGGGGTAGTATCCATACCTCCTGATATAATTCTGAGATTGCGGTTTTGTATCTTTGAGATTTTTTGAGTGTTACTCTTGGCTTGAGTGTTACCCCATGCTGACATTCCATATGCCAAAGCTGGTCTTACATAACATGTATATGCTTTAGTTAGAATTTTTCCATTTGCACCCCAATCTGATTAGGTCTGCTTAGTCTTTGGTTCATTGGTTGACTCTCCAAACATTTGAACTTTGCATCTAATCTGTTCCAGCCAATTTTTTATGGATGCTGTCCTCATTGTACCTTTTGTTTGGCACTTGTCTATGTGCTGTTTCCATGTAAGTCTTGGATCAAAAGTGACTCCAAGGTATGTATGTGTCTTATCTTTTGGCAATGTTTGACCATTTATGGTTAGTAGGATTTTCTGTGGTTTGGTGGGCATGCTGAAGATGGTATAGGTAGTATTTTGGGCATTGATAGACATGGCCCATTGGTCTGTCCACTTGGCCAAATTGTCCATAGTTTCTTGCAACCTTATTTTTGTTGTGCCTACGCTCTCGTCACTGCACCATATCGCCAGATCGTCTGCATACATTGCAGCATTTACTTTACTCGAGAGAATTTGGTCAATGTCATTCATGAATATAATGAATAGAGTGGGGGATAGAACACCTCTCTGTGGAACTCCATGCTTAAAGAGTTTCTTTCTGCTATGCTTCATTTCAAGCTTCACTGCTGCTTTTCGGTTGTGCAGGTAGTGTTTTATCCAGTAATACATGCGCCCTGTCACTTTGTTTTGTTGTAGTTTAAGGAGGTCCATCTTTCCATACACAATCAAAGGCTTTTTCCATATCTACCCACACCACTGATGTCTGCTCTTTTTCCTGGAAAGCATCCTCTACTTCCTGGGCAATTAGTGTAATCTGGTCTTCAGTTGATCTACACTTTCTGAAGCCAGCTTGCTGATTTAGCAGGATTTTGTTTTTTCTAGGAACCACATCATTCCTTTGTTTACCAGGCGCTCCATTAATTTGCAAGTATTGGCTTCTCATCAGTTGATAACTTGTGAAAATAAATGGCCCACACAGCCTTTCAGATTCCTTTCAAATTATTCCTATTTCCTCTAATAGCATTCCCATAATATTTTTGAATTTTATCTATTTGACTGTCTGTTAGTCTACCTTTACCTCCTATTTTTCTTCCATCTGTTAAATTTCTACCAGACCATGCACTTTTTATCTTGCGCAATCGTGTGCCCATTCTCTTCTGTACATGTCCTACACATTTTATTGTTCTCCACTTTCACATCACCATATGGGTTTGAATTGGAAACACTTTTAAAACTGTTGGTATCCCCATCTCCTACAAATCATATATATATCAAACTATACTTTTCTTCAGAGTTAGAAAAAAAAAATTCACTGCTATTGATGCCTTCATACTACCATATGACCCTTTATGTATAGCCGTACATTGAGACTCATGCTTATTTTTTCACAGCTGGTATTCTTGTGATTTTTTGTCCTGCTTTTCCCAATAATCACATGATTTACATGACTTGGAAAGTACTCCTTTGTCTAAGACTTTGCCAGTAACACACCCAATCAGTGATGTGAGTCCAATTTGTGATGTGTGACCTCTAGTCATCCAAGTCACATCATCAGATACATCAATATTTCTGCACACATCTTCTCTATCTGGAACTTCTGCTAATTTATATTCTATCTGTTCTGATTTCTTCATGCTTTCAAACTGAGCTGATGAAACAGTTTTGGCAATGGATTACTTGATTAGTGTGTATGAACTCTTTTAATGGGTGGTAGTAAGCACATAATTATGCAAAATTTTCCCACAGCAGCAAGTCCTCCTCCGACACAGCACATAGCAAATACAGATCTACGATTGATTGAATGCATTTGTAGAGTATTGCTTATTAATATTTGTTGATTTAAATTGAAAGGTATTTGCTTAGTGCATTTCTTATTCCTACAACTAAATACAAACTGGCTGCCTAGCCCATGCCTCTCTGTTTCCACAAAATCAAAAATGCTGAAGCAGTACTGACATACAAGATGTGAAGATATTTGTTGTTGTAAGATTTCAAAATCGATGATTCTGTTTCCACACCATGATTCTTTACAATGGTTTTCACTAGCTAGGTCTATGCCTTGTATATTCTCACCTTCATTGTCAGAGTTATATAATAATCCATACATCCCTTTTAGCTTTCTCTCTGACTTGCTTGAAGGGGACGTGTCTTTATGAGTAGAAGTATGACTATGTCAACAACCACATGTATTAATATTATCTATACAGCCTGTACTAATGTTAGCATTACACAACTTTATCAACATTGAAATGATTTATATCTCTGTCTACATCAACTTCGCTGAACTGACCATTTTTATTAGTAATTCTATTTCCACAAAAATTATGTTTTTGAGTGTCTGGAATATTTTTTTTCTGACATTTCTATGAAAGACTTTGGTAATCAAATTGATACAAATTCGTCACACGTGTTGGGACTGACTTTAACAATTCAATAGACTTCACTATTCTTAAAAACGACGCTCGTTTTATCGTGAGGCGTTCATTGTTTTAATTAATATGAACTGTTCGCTGTATTTGTAAAACACACTGAACTATTTAGCAATTTTTCTCACCATTTCCTGACCAACCCATACCTATTTTAAAAGTCTATATCTCCAAAACTAATAATGTTATGACCAAAATATTTTAAGAAAAATGTGCATAAATGAATGCTCCCATAATAAGGTACAATATCTTCGCACAATTAAAATGTCGATGTTTTACCGATATTTTTACGTGTATCTGCCCCCTATTTGCTCTCCTCTATTGTGATATACATAATTATGTGAGTTCTCGATGTGGTTAAAAGTAGTGATACAAAGATGTATTCAATGTCTGATTGAAAGAATTTTGTTTTAACCAAGATACATTGATAACATATGCTCGCAATGTTTACAATATTGTCAATCTTGCAGATTGCAAACCGTCAAATTTCGGTTCAGATTGTGAGCTCACCTGTCCCAGAGGTTGCGATGACGATTGTAACAGAACAGATTTACGATGTTTTGGTAAGAAGGCATTTTAAAGATACGGTCAGTATATTATATATTGTATCGCTAAAGACGGACGTGTACTGATATTGACGCAAAACAAAAACAGCGCGTTGTATTATTTTTTAACAACTCTGTGTAGTAAACTAGAAGTACTATTTCCTGATACTTGAGACACACAAAATTAGTTCGTGAATGTGCTGCAAAACACACACCATAATAGAAATGATAACATAAACTATGTTGTGCTACATATAATACAGTTCGTTATATAGTGTTTTAAGCAGAATGTTATCGTGTTTGAAGAGCTTATATTTCTGGTAATGATAGGCTCACCCAATCCAACAGAAAATGTTATCTTCCTAAAGACATGACTGCGAAATGTAATCTTCATAGAGACATGACTACGAAATGAATTCTTTATGTACATGACAGTCATAATTCGTGAACACTATTGTTCTTCTATCGTATATTATTTCTCTGTTTCTGACTTTTGTCTTCTATTAAATTTTCTCCATGGATGATAAACGCTTGCTGGTGACCAGTCTTTACATCTTTGTTTCTGCTGCTCCATAGTCAGGTGCTTTACAATGCTAGACTTATCATTGCTTCACATGTATCCAATGATCAATGTCAGATGATTGATGAACTGGTTGGTCTAGAAGTATATGCTACATTCGTGTCAATAACTGGTGATACTTGGATACATCCACACTGGAACATTGCTCTTATGTGACTAAACATACATTATTCAACTATACTAATACAGCGAAACAATGATATTGATTAAAAAACATAAATGTGTAATTCGTCACACGTCATGGACCCACTGCTAATGTTATCTCTCGGATCAACTGCTAATGTTATATCTCGGATCAACTGCTAATGTTATATCTCGGACCCACTGCTAATGTTATCTCTCGGATCCACTGCTAATGTTATATCTCGGACCCACTGCTAATGTTATTGCACATGGCTGCATGTCCTTCGTTAAACACCCCACAAACAGTATCCCTGTAATCGTATATATCACGTATAGGTCATAATTTCTTTCGGTGATAATAATGTATATACTATTCTGGTTGACAACTGACAACGTATCAGACAATTTCACTCTGCTTTATCAGAAAATAAATACAAGTATGTGGTTATCGGATACATTTCGATATCTTATCACTATGTGCTCAGCGATACTTGTTCAGTCTGCAGTTATTATCTGGTGCCGTGCCGGATATTTATATTTATGAACGATGATTGTGACTGCCCTGTTATATTTCTGATCTCTGTTGGACTTCTTTGATGTCAGTATTTTCCATTGTTTTTAATTAGAGGACATGTTCGAGTATTGAGTCATTCCTTTGATCAAATACATTCTACCCTAGAATATATAAGATGAGATTATATTATATTTCTCACAGTAGAACACATTTTCTTTACTCTTTTTCCTCTAATTAAGTACACTATTCACTCTAGGGCACACATGTGTTTCTTGTGTTCCTCTGATTACACAGTCTCCATTGTAGGATACATTTATATTACTCTTTGACTTCTGATTAAGCAATCCTTACTATAGGGCACGTATTCTTTCCCCACGGATTTCTTATTACACACTCATCAATGTAGGATACATTATGTTCTTCGTTATCTTCTGTGTATACACTTTCATCATTACATGACACATGTGTGTTCCTCGAGGTTCTCTGTTTAATCATACTTCTCACTGTACGACACATTTTCCAATGCCATCTGATTACAAACTCGTCATTGTAGGACTCGTTTCTGAATAAATCATTCGAAGACTAAAAGTTCAAATCGTCATTCTTTTTTTTTTCTTGCCTTCCTCTTTTACTCTTTGCTGGTTTCGAGGGAGATAATATGTTCTTGTTCCCGCTTTTCTAATAGATTCAGATAATGTTATTTTATGTTCGTGTAATGTCTCTTTGAATTTGTTGATCCAGCGTACTCTATGTCTACCTTTGGCTCTTCTTTCAGCTTCTCCTCTCTTCATATATGCTGTATAAACTAATGTATCGCACTGCATTCTTTCCAGATGACTAAATCATTGTATCTGTTGGTTTTGTATGTATTGTGTAATTGATATGGCACCGACTGTTCTCTTATGGCATTGTTTCTAATTCGGTGTCTTCTGGTCACTCCTGTGGCTTATTTTTCGTGTTCCATTGATATTTGTGTATTTTTGATGCTGATTTCTCGATTGAAGAATGACCGTTGTTGTTAATATCTCTTCCAGCCATTGTTGGAATGTTCTCCACATGCAATATTTTTAGCGAATGACTTGTTATGAACATAATAAATCATCTACTGAGTCGCTAGGTCTGTCGTAGAGTCCTCTTTATTCTGGACATAGAAAAAACCTAATGAATCACATATAACTACCTACTCCAGAAGAAAATATGAAATGCACATTTCCAGAGTTGTGAAAGATTTCTTATTACGCCATCTTGATCACGTGAAGATTTTCATTATAATAGCTAAATTGCATAACACCTTGGTTAAGTTGAACAATGGAGCAGGTAAGTTGAATAATAATACAGATAAATCGAACAATAGAGCAGGTAAGTTGAAGAATATTGCAGTTAAATCGAACAATAGAGCAGGTAAGTTGAACAATAAGGCAGGTAAATCGAACAATAGGGATTGCTAGTTGAACATTACGGCAGGTAAATCGAACAATAAGACAGGTAAGTTGAACAATAAGGCACGTAAATCAAAACAATATGACAGACAAGTTGAACAATAGCTCAGGTAAATCGAACATTATGACTGCAAAAAATTGAACAATAAGACAGGAAACAAATATACACTTAATTGAGCAATATGACAGATAAGTTGAACAATATGGCATGTAATTTGAACACTAGAATAGACAAGTTGAGATTAAGATTAATAAGTTATATATATATATATATATATATATATATATATATAATGATTACAATAAACTTAATCATGAGACAGAATACACGTACCTAGGAAGTAATACGTCAACAGACGGCAAGAGTAGCAAAAATATCTAATAGATGTAGTAAAGCATAACATGTCCTTGGGCTAATAACACCAACTTTCAGAATCAAAAAAAGTAAATGTAAACACCAAAATAACACTATTCAGAACGATTATGTTTCCAACGTTGTGCTACCATTCCAAACATGGACAACCATAGCACAATATATAGCTCGAATAACAATATATGTGGCATGGAGAGGTGGCGCCTACTTGTATGTACCAACAGGGTTCATATTGTATATTTCCATACAACAAATCTCATGTTTAGCACTTTCCACAGCTAGGGAAGGCGGTTTCTACACTTTTTCAAATGACAAACGTCAACTTTTATTAATTTTATAAATTGCCAGCCCACATGACACCACACTACAGTACTTTTAGACTAAAACAAAAATTCATTTATCACTTTTCACAGCTAGACAAGCAAATATTCTGTTTTCGATTTTAGCAAAGACATTATTTGGCTCTTCTCTAGACTTAGAAAGGCAAATTGCCATACTTTATGTGCCAACAGAGTTCATATTACATGTTTTCATATGAAAAACGTTATGTTTTATCACGTTTCACAATTAGCCACGCCGCGTTTTTCAAGCCCCTCTTTATAACCGGGTTCATATCACCTGACATTATCCAAGGCCGATAATGACCCAGGACACTACGTACTGGTAATAGCGCATGCAGATATCGCCATACTAACAAATCATACTAATATTCATTGTTATATCCAACGCGACTAAAAACGATGATACAGGGCTATCTGACTATGCATCACTGACATATTACTGACACAATTCTGACCACTGGCCCACTGGTATGTCTAGTACTGGGTTGATGTTGTCTTTGTCTTTATTCTATTTGTTACGTCATTTCTTCATCTTATTGCTTGTTTTATTTCCACATATGTTTTCCCTTTTTTTGACTTTCTGACCATCCGGCATCTCATTTCCATATTTCCGTTGCATATGTTTGTTTGTTGTGATAATTTCCATTCGTCGTCGTTTGATATTTTGTGTATCTTGATAAACACCTTTTTATTGAAACGTTGAAAATGTTTTATGAATTGTAATGTGTATGGTTTCATGTGTGTATATCATTAACCAATAGTCTTAGTTATAGTCCGGCTTGTCTGAGTGAAGCGATTATATAAATTGTGTGTAAAGTAAGTACACTTGGTGTTACGTTTCACGCAGTTATCTTGTATTGGTTATCGTAATAATAATATATTAGTATCAAATTGAAATGATCAACAGTTATGATTTCTCACGACCAAAGTATTCATTTAGGATACAGTAACTCCACGTCACAATATTTTTTATAATACTTACCTACGTTATTACCTTTTGATAATCAATCACCTTTACTGCTGGGATATTTAGGAGCGAAAGAATTTGGATAATTGGATGCGACAGATCAACACATATGGACATGTGTTTAGCTAAATATTGTTGTTTGTCGATCAACATTTTATGATATTCAGTTTAATAAAAAAAAAGCATTCAAAATAAAAAAAGAAATGGTCCTATATAAATATGTTTATTGTGGAGTTAACTTTGCCTATACCTCCTAGATCGTTTCCATTACATGTTTCAGCATCATAAAGTGCCGTTTCTGCAACAACTGTTGGCTGCAACTGATCTCCAACATCCCAAGTCTCTTGTTATAGTAGTGGCCTCTACTACACTGTAATCTATCCATCTGGTGAAGTTACTGTACCACTTGTATCTCTGCCTACCTCTTTCTTCCTTTGACTTTTACCCTCAGTAAGGTCTTCAACAAGATGGCATGTCTTTTAATTTGTGCAAAATATGTTATATGTCTGATCTATATTTCTCATAAAAATTCTTTATTCATACAAAGTGTTGGTAGAGCATATGTATTTGTTTTCTTCTCGTTCAAGATGTTCTCCCTATTCTTCTATGTGCCCACATATAAAAGGTATCAATTTTGTATTTTAATTTTTTGTTTAGTGTCCATGTTACTGAGCCATACATTACTATATAATTGATGCAGACTTCTATAATTCATATTTTTTACTTGTTTGTAGTGTGTTTATGTGTTACTATTTTCCACATGTCATTGAAGGTACTTTTAACCATTTTTATTCTCCTTTTAACTTCTGGTTCATGTTTGCCATCCTTTGTGACTATGTGTCAAAGATATTGATAATGTTTTACTTGTTGGAATTTCTCTCGATTTATGTTTATGTTTAGTTCTTGTTCTTCTGTGTCCTTGCTGATTATTATGGTATTTTTTATGTTTCTATCCATCCAATATTTATTATTTGATGTATTTACTTGATCTATTAGTCTTTCTAGTTTATGTTCACTTTAGCTAAAAGAACAGTGACATCTGCATATCCCAGTTTGTGTATTTTTTTCCCATTGATCTTGAGTCCTGGCATTTCTTAGATATTTTAAAAAAAATATTCTCTGTGTAGATATTAAATAGACTTGGTGATAAAATGCATACTTGTCTGACCCCCTCTTCTTATTTCTGTATATGGTCAGTAGCCGTTTTCACACCTTATTCATACAGTCTGCTTATATTATGTTTCTAATCAGTCTGATGTCTTTTCCATATATGCCTATTTCCTGAAGACATTTGGTTACTTTTGCATGTTGGCCTCTGTCAAAGGCCTTGATGTAGTCTATAAAGCAAATATGCATAGTTTCTTGGACATCTATTTATTTGTTTATGGCTAGTCGGATACTAAAAACATAAATTCTCTGGTTCCTCTCTTTTTTCCATAAACCCCATTCTTCTTCACCGACCACCGTGTCTATCCTGTTTTTAATTCTTTCATGTATTATCTTGAGCAGTATTTTAGTGAAATGGCTCACTAGACTTAATGTTAAATATTCTGTACAGTCTGCAGAACTGAACTTCTTAAGCATTTGTATGAATATTTCTGATGTTAGATCCTTAGCTATGTGACCTTTATTATATATATTATTGCACATTTCTTTGATAATATCCACACCAAATTCGTTTAGGCGCTTTAGTATGTCTGCTGTTATGTTGTCGGAGCTTGCAGCGTTTCCACATTTTATTGATTGTATTGCATTTTCTACTTTTGCTTTCAGTATTGCTGGTCGATCATTGCTGTGTATTGTTGTTTTTTTTTTTATTACGCTAGTCGTCAAACAGTTCTGTCACATGATCTGCCGATCTTGTAAGCACTCCTATTTTATTGTTCCTTTGTATCTTTAATGCAGCCACTCCCATTTATAGAAATTTTCTTATTTGTGATCATCCTTATCTCCTTATGCATTAAATTTGTCGTTTGTTGTATGAACATCTCATCTATTTCCCTGCATTTTGTTTGTACGCATTACTGTTTTTCGCTGATTTGC
Source organism: Meghimatium bilineatum (assembly GCA_034231615.1). Classification (NCBI taxonomy): domain Eukaryota; kingdom Metazoa; phylum Mollusca; class Gastropoda; order Stylommatophora; family Philomycidae; genus Meghimatium; species Meghimatium bilineatum. The sequence continues at coordinate 64,024,409 of CM067305.1, read as the reverse complement.
ACATATTACGAATTACATTGTCTTTATTTGAATATGTTGGATTATTTCTATATTTATTTCTGACATTTTCTCTAGCATTTCTTCTTTCATTCAAGTATGTTTGTACTTAGCTTTTCTTATTGATACATTTTCATTTGATGTTTGAATACTTGTCTTAAACAGAATACACCACCAATTTCTTGAATGGATATCTACAGGTAAAAGAACAAGGGGTAGATCAAAATAAACACTCAGAAGAACAACACTTAGAGAAAGTAAAACAACCGATATTCATACTATTTATGAACTACACAGAATAGCTTTGAACAGACATAATTGGGCAGATCTGAGCTCTGCCCTATGAGCTAACTTAGCACAAAAGGAAAAGCAATTAATGAAATGAATACTTGTCTTAGGTTGTTCCTTTATTGTCTAGATACTTTTCTGGACTTTCGCTTCTGTTTTGTTCCATTATATCATTAGATGTTCATATATATTCCCTACATCTACACGGTATTATGTTGTATGTCTGGTTGTTTTAGTGCTGATACGTCTATATGTGGATCTTGAACTCTTGTATGTTCTATTTTTTTAAGTTTAAGATGTATTTTGCACAGCACTGGATTATAGTCATAGTTAATATTTGCGCCTGGATATGCTTTAGTGTTCATGACGCTTTTTCTAAATATGTTGTTTATCATAATATAGTCCATTTGGTTCCTCTTTCCATCTCCAGGATTTCTCAATGTATATACTGTTCTAGTTTCGTGTTCAAAGAATGTATTTAATATGATCATGTTGTTCTCCTCACAGAACTGTATACGCCTTTCTCCTCTGTCATTTCTTGCCCCAGTTCAACATGCCCTACAATGTTCTTGTGTCTTCGTTTCCATATTTATGCATTCATGTCTCCCATGACTATTACGATGTTTTTGATCTTGCTGGTCTGAGTAGTTGTTGTAGGTCTCTGTAGTAATGTCATATTTCTTTCAGTTTAATTGGTGTGTGTGTTTGTATAATGGCTAGATCAAACGGTTTTACTTTAATCATTAGCATCATCATTCTTTAGTTATATGTCCAGTATCCACTGATATATTTGTTTTATATTTCTGTCTTGATTAATATTTCCACTCCTCGTTCATGTTAATCTCCTCCTGAATGTATACAACTAAAATGTTACTGTCGTCTGTACCCATCATCGTTCCATCTTGTCTCTGCTATTGTCTCTTCTAGGCGTCATGGAGAGCTGAATTCGTAGACGTGTACCGCTAGACGTCATATGGAGCTGACTTTTTCTTTATTTTCTTTAGCTTACTATGATGTCGCTGCTACTTAGCAGCATTATTGTTCTTGTATTTCTCTGATATCATCTATCCATCTTTGGCTGGGTCTTCCCCTTTTCAGATGATCTTTTATATAAAGCTGTCGATGGCATATCGATCTGGTTCCTTTCTGATTACGTGGTCGAACCATGTGTTTTTCTCTTACATACAATTATATTCCTTGTGCGTGTTGTTCTATCATCACTACTATATTTACATTGCATTTGACAATCGTAGTCTATCACTGTTTCATCTAAACAATGAAATTATGTCACTCTGTCATGTTATTATATCCACCTGGCTCATTCCCCATTTCTCACCGATAACCACGGACTATAGTTCCACATAGAATTAACAAACTAACACAAATTGTTTTCTAGAGTGCCTGCCTGGAGTGTATGGATCTTATTGTGAGTTTAACTGTTCTAAAGGGTGTGCTGACATATGTAACAATACAACTGGAAAGTGCACTTGTAGATATGGATACGGTGGATTATTGTGTAAAGGTACTTACGATAATTGAATCTCGTAATGTTTATTCTAGATGTATATACATTTTTGAAATAGGTTGCTCACATATATGTGTTCCGTGATTCAGTTTCAAGATCCAATTTATGTCGATGCACTGATAAATATGTCATGTATGAATCAATAAAACGTTGTATGTCCCCTGATTAAATGCGCATACTACTAAATTTAATGCATTCTATGCACTTTATATTTTTACTTGATTCACGTATTAGAAACTGTTTTCACATCACATGGGGCATTCGCATACGTGTTCCGCCCTCTGTTCCAGTAGTTTAAGAATATATAGAGAGGGTCTGAGCTAGCTACACTTCGACATATGCGTACTCCACGTTAAAGCCATCGGTGACGAATACCATTTGTATGTTGGAGATATAATTAAAAGAGAAGTACGATTTCCTGCACTGGCCGTCTCTTGCAAGCCAGTACGGTACAATTATGTGATTATTTCTTATGACACGTATAGTGTTACTATATACGGTAATCTTCTGTTACATGAACTATATCCAGTCGACTTGTCTTGTCACTGTCAAATATATAATGAGGATGTATACAGTTGAAGATTAGAAAAACATTCTGAAAATATTAATCTTAACATTGAAGTCACTGGAGAGGAAATTCAGTTCATGTGAAAATGCATGTCGTAGAAGACTATTACATGTTGGTTGGGAAGAATTCAATTAAAACATGCAAGTGCGAGATGATACCCAAAAAACACTATGTTTCTACAAATTAAAAAAAGAAAACGACGGGCTTATATCGGACATGAACTTAGAAATGAAAAAAAAGACTTCTATCACAGGCAATAAAATGAATATCAGATGACAAATGAAACTTACAAGACCAAAAGGAGACTCCACGCATAAAAATTAACAAAGAGGTTATGACTACCGGTCTCAATAACACACATCAACTGGACACAGTTACATCGCGTCTCTCGAACTGGAGAGATCTAACGTGTGCCCTGTGCACCGTGTTCGGCGCTTAAGAAGCATAGATTGATGAGATCTTACGATATGAAAATTATTTCTAATGTAGAGAAAGGATGCTTGAAAATGGATGGATATCGTCAATATCAATCTTCTGTATGCTAGATAATATGTTAATCTACTATCATCACATCACGTTGTTTAGTTCACTTATTATGAACAGATGGCACACGATGTATTCCACAACGAGCACAGCTTGGAACATGATATCATTACTAATACTTATCATGTAACATTTCTAATTTTAATTGTGTTCAGTGAGATCAGGAAGGATGCATGGTGAAGCTGTGAGAAAAATGCACATTATACGTTACTTAAACCATCATTGTACATACTCGTCTCTATCTGTTGAACTAATCTGATAATTTATAGATGTTTCATAAACATCCAGGTCCACATAGAATCCTGATTGACGGTGTACATTGTAATAAGAGAGTTGTCTCGCTTGATTCAATGGAACATCGTTCGGACACTGATTATAAATATATGATAATTACTTCGTTTACTATACGAGAAATCAATAATAGGTAGAATGTGCAATTAAACTGTGATCCAGAAATCGAAAAATGGCAACGCCTACTCTAGCTTTGCTTATCATTAATGACACGCATGATAACACACGCTCATTGACAGACTATCAAACTGTTTCATCAACATCACAATATACCACAAGACGAGACAAAAATGGAACTGTCTACGTTCATACAATAATAGTTGGACATGATACAACCGGAAGTGTGTCATGATGAGACACCAAGAAAAACAGAAATTTAATAAAAACATGATGCTTGGTAATCAATGGTAACTGATCGACATGCATGATGAACTATGACATCCGTCCTATGTGCTAAACATGACAATATAGGAACTGACTGACTGACAGACTGATACAGTAGATTGCGATAGTATCGAGCAATAACCACACCATGAATCAAATAGATAACTTCCAGAACATAACAGGATATATATATATATATATATATATATATATATATATATATATATATATATATATATATATATATATATATATACATAATAATGACAGGTTTTAATCCCTAAGGAATATATTGTGTCAAATTCGTAGAAATACGTGTTCTCGTGCACATTTAGTGTCAAATAATGGAATGAACACGGTGTGTTGATATTAACCTGGACATCACGGACGAATTGGTAGTCTGCGTCATTGAAGTGGTCAGTAACAGGAGTCCTACACATGTTTGTAATTTATGCAACTATCGATAGAGCGGTCGATTAAACGCGAGTCGCCTCTCATTACACGCCTAACCAACACAAGACTACAACCGTTTACTATGCCAACAGTGGTTATCGATTGACATCACGGTTGTTTATTTCATGCTGGACTAATATATTTGCTATGTATTATGTATAGCTAATTCTTACCAATCGCATTATATCACGTTTTTTCTTAAGCTTGTATCATAATTTCTTTGTCTGCATTGACTGACCAACTTTAAAATGTATTCTGTGTCTACATTGACTGGCCAATTTTCACATGTATTATGTGTCTGCATTGACTGTACAGATTTTACATTTATTCTGCGTCAGTCCATCATCTTCTTGGCTTGCCCTTTCGCCTCCTATATATTATCCCCAAATAAACATACATGCCATGTTTATAATATTATCAATATTGCAGATTGCATACCGTCAAATTTCGGTTCAGATTGTGAGCTCACTTGTCCCAGAGGTTGCGATGACGATTGTAACAGAACAGATTTACGATGTTTTGGTAAGAAGGCATTTTAAGGATACGGTCAGTATATTATATATTGTATCGCTTAAGACGGATGTGTACTGATATTGACGCAAAAAACAGCAATACTGTTTATTATTTTTTAACATTGTTTCTCTGTTTCTGGCTTTTGATTTCTATTAAATTATCTCCATGAATCATAAAGGCATGCTGGTGACCAGTGATAACATCTTTGTTTCTGCTGCCACAGACATGTGCTTTGCAATGCTAGACGTATCATTACTTAACATGCATCGAACGATCTATGTCAGAAGATTGATGAACTGGTTGGTATAGAAGTATATGCTACAATCGTGACAATACTTGGTGATACTTGGATACATCCACACTGGAACATTTCTCTTATGTGACTAATCATTCTTAAACTATCGTACCACAGCGAAACAATGATTTTGATGAAAAACATACATTTGTCATTCGTCAAACTCCATAGACCCACTACTATTTTTTATCTCTCGGACACACTACTAATTTTTTCTCTCGGACCGACAGCTAATGTTATTTCTCGGACCCACTACAAATTTTATCTCTCTGACCTGCTGCTAATGTTATCTCTTAGACCCACTGCTAATGTTATCTCTCGGACCCACTGCTAATGTTATCTCTCGGACCCACTGCTAATGTTATATCTCGGACCTACTACTAATGTTATCTCTCGGACCCACTGCTAATGTTATCTCTCGGACCCATTGCTAATGGTATCTCTCGGACCCACTGCTAATGCTATCTCTCAGACCTACTACTAATGTTATCTCTCGGACCCACTGCTAATGTTATCTCTCGAACCCACTGCTAATGTTATCTCTCGTACCGACTGCTAATGTTAACGCTCGGAATCACTGATAATGTTATTTCTTGGACTGATTGCGAAAGATACCGCTCGGACCGACTGATAATGTTATTGCAAATATCTACATGTACTTCGTAAAACACCTCACACACATTCCCCATGTTATCCCATATATCAATTATAGATCATACATTCTGTATCTGATGCCAATGTACATAATGTTCTGGTTGAGAACTGACCGCGTATCAGACATTATAAATCTTCGTTATTAGAAAATAAATACAATTATGTGGTTATCGGATACATTTCGACATCATATCACTATGTGCACCGCGATACTTGTTCAGTCTGCAAATTATTTAAACTTATTTAGTTAATTAACTGGTGCCGTGCCGGATATTTATATTTATGAACGATGATTGTGACTGCCCTGTTATGTTTCTGATCTCTGTTGGACTTCTTTGATGTCAGTATTTTCCATTTTATTAAATTAGAGGACATGTTCGAGTATTGAGTCATTCCTTTGATCAAATACATTCTACCCTAGATTATATAAGATGAGATTATATTTATGTTCCTCGTGATCCTCTGATTAATCACATTTCTCAATGTAGAACACATTTTCTTTACTCTTTTTCCTCTAATTAAGTACACTATTCACTCTAGGGCACACATGTGTTTCTTGTGTTCCTCTGATTACACAGTCTCCATTGTAGGATACATTTATGTTACTATGTGCCCTCTGATTAAGAATCATCACTGTAGGACACGATTCCCTTCCACGCGGACCTCTTATTACATACTCATCAATGTAGGATACATTATATTTTACGTGATCATCTGATTACGAACTGTCATCATTACATGGCACATGTGTGTTCCTCGTGGTCCTCTGTTTAATCATACTTCTCACTGTACGACACATTTCCTCCAATGCCATCTGATTACAAACTCGTCATTGTAGGACTCGTTTCTGAATAAATAATTCGGCAAGTAATAGTTCTGATCGTTATTATAACAGCTAAATTTCATACGACAGGTAAGTTGAACAATACGCCAGGTGAATCAAAAAATAGGGCAGGTAAGTTGAATAATAGGCACGTACATCGAACAATAGGGCAGGTAAGTTGAGCAATAAAGCAGGCAAATCAAACGATATAATAGGTAAGTTGAACATTAATTCAGGTAAATCGAACAATATGACATTTAAGTTAAACAATGCGGCAGCTAAATCGACCACTAGGGCAGGTAAGTTGAACAATAGGGTATGTGTTGAACAATATGACAAGTAAGTTCAACAATAGGGCATGTAATATGAACAATATGACAGGTAAGGTGAACATTGGCTATGGAGACGGGGCTTGATGAAATCTAGTCATCTATTTTGTTTTTTATTTTGTTTTTTTTCTGTTGTTTGTCTCTTGAAAAAGGTTCAATTTGATCCGATACGTGGAGAATTGTCCTGTTTAGTTTTATTGTATGTTTTTTTATATATACTTTTTCAATATATTTTTATTAATAGGCAAGGTAAGTGTTTTAGTATCATGTTTAATTCATTTTGCTTCACAATATGGCAGGTAAGTTGGAGAAAATGACAGGGAATAGGAACACCAGAATATGCAAGATGTGATTAAGATTGAAAAGTTACTATATATAAATATGTTTATACATATGTATATGTGTGTGTGTCTATATATTACATTTAATTTTTACAATAGTACAGGTAATTTGAACAATATAATATTCAAGTTGAACAAAAATGCAGGAATGTGAAGACTAGGAACAGGTGAATTGAATGAACTTGAATAACGACAGTAACGATATTGCATGACTGCAAATGAGAGAGAACTCAACAGTACGTTACGTATGGTAGTACAACAGAAATACTTCAACAATAACATGCACATGGCAGTACGCGAGACATGAATCAACAATAAGATGTATCTGGAAGTACGCAGGACATAAATTAACAATAAGATGTACCTCGTAGAACACGAGAGATGAATCAACAATACGATGTACAGGGCACGACATGAGAAAGTAGAACGAGGGCGTGGATGATAGCCACCATTACAGTTCATAGAATATGAGAGATGATTGTAAACACAAGAGACAAGAGAATGGATAAGACAAGACATCCTTAGTCACACAGCTTGGACTATACGAGATGATTTAACCAATGTTTTGATCTCATCTATTATTAGATAGATAATTATATACGAACCCGATGCGGCTAAAAGGAACAATACAAAGATGTCTTCAATGCTTGAGTGAAATAATGTTATTTTAACCAAGATACACTGATAACATATACTCGCAATACAACAATTACTCTATCTACAATGAACAATTGCAAAACTTTGTTTCTACAAAATGTTATATTTTACACATTTGGAAAATACATGCAGAATGTTATAGACATCACATTGTTTCATCTGGAAAGTAGCAAATGATCTATTGAGATGATGTCTGACTTTACAGCGACACAATGGTTAACATTGTCAACACAAACATGAACATGATACATGAGTCGAATTGGTTGGTGCAATATTGTGCAATATCTAAAGAAATTAGAAAATATATCAACGATTAGAATAAGAACTGTTCACTGAGGCACACGTACAACTCACCCCCCCCCCCCCCGCCAATCACCATAACCAAAACATCACTAACAGTTAAAATAGCTGCAAGGAACGTCGTCAAAAGAGAACTAGAAATAGTATAATGTATAATTAAACCCGCGGTGTCTTTAATGAAAATAACAGATTATTGAATGGTAAAATAGTAAACTAAATTATTCATACACGTTTGTATTTTGTATTATCTTGAAGAAGTGTTATGGGAGCGCAAACAAAGGGATCCCACAGCTGCATAAGGTAGAAAAGTGTGTGATACAATCTGAATAGATCATTCTTCTCAACAACGCGCAGAGTATTATATGGATCTACTGTCCAAGTCTTGCTAGGGTCAGTAGAAACAAAAGCCATGTTTTGCAAGGTAAAATCGTAGTGAAAGGCACCGAGATAGGTAGAGACATGATTGAATTGAATAGAGCAGACATGGATACCCTACGAAAAGACGAGGAGGAAGTTGAACGAGACAATGTACATATTCAGAGAATGATAGAAATGGGAGTGACTAGAGGCTTTGGAGAATGTGCTCCTCTCCGGAAATTTCCGAAGAACGCGTAATCGCAACTGACTGGGACACTGAGCTTATCCTCTTTTAGATTTCTGACGGAACGGCAGACAGAGCATCCATGTGAATATCCCCAGTGCTGTGACACTTTTTTTGTAAACCATGACACACGCATACCGTTCTCCGGACTACATCCTGGTAATCTGCAGGAGTTTGAGAACGAACGCAGAAGAAGAAGAAGATATCTGAAAGGATACTAATCATGCAAATTCTAGGATACCTGTTGAACAATAGACTTTCATAAAAACATGCGCACCCACAGACACTAAATACATCCGAATGGTCGAGCATTTTGAAGACATTTAAACATAATTATTAATGACCTCATTCATTAAGGGTTTGATTATTGTTGGGATTTCGACTGGTTAGTATTTATATACTTGGAGTCGCCTTTGGTATTTTTAGCATCCGTGCCCAAGTGAGTAATATAATGAGCTCACGAAAGCCCACACATAATCAAAAACAAAATGCATGGGTCCGTAATTAATCATGTTGGAAGGTCTTTAATGCAGAAAGCCATGGTACACCGCAAAAGAAAAAAAAAGAATCGACATGTTTTAAGATATTATGTGACATATTACACATCAATACCACTTATGTGTTATGGGAGACCTCAACCATAGTTGTAAAGACTTCTGTGAAGAAAGTAAAAATGACCGGAATGTAGAATTTGTTATTTTGTTCGTGTGTTTCGTTGGCCTTGCTTGGATTTTGTTTTTAGCATTCAACTACACGTTTATACGTAGTAACCAATAACAATGAAATTACGACAATAATTTATTTTTTAAACATATAACAAACTAAGGCATGTGCACTTTCTGTAAAGATGGCTTATTGTCGACGTTCACAACTGAACAGTTATGTAGGACAGGGATGAACACCGTGGGAAAACCATAAAGGCCCATTTCTATATAGCTGCAGAGATTGGAACTACAACACATAGATAGACGATATGAACAATAGCTTTACTCACCAAAGGTTTATATAAGCATAACAAGCGTAACCTAGACACAATGTATGAATGGAACAATTCGCATGAGTCCCATTCGACAGACTCAATACTATTGTCTATTGTCTATCCCCAGGTGAATGATTGTTGATAGCATTCACACTTGCCGTTAGCTTAGGGGTGGTATCTTAAGCTGTGGCTTCAAAGCCAGATGTGTCGCCGACGTTGCATTTAGTCCATGTTTGTTCAAGGTTATCTTAATGTTTTCTATCCACCGTTTTCTTGATCTACGTTTGGTTGGCTTTACATCCGAATATTCTTGTATTATATGCTCTTATTGGTATTTGGTTTGGCTTCATTCTTATAAGGTGACCGAACCATTTTACTTGCTGTCTCTCACAATATGTTCGATACATGATATTATACCAACTCTTTTCCTAATTTCCTAATTTCTTGTTTTATCTAGTTTGGTAACCATTGCAGCTTTTCTCAGACACTTCATTTCACATGTGACGATTTTTTTTTGCGGCGAAACTGTTAAAGACCATGTTTGACATTTGTAGCATAGTGTTGGTATAAAAATTGTAGATATTATTTGTTTTTTTATATTTTCCATCTTGATCTTTGGATGGAGAAGTAATGGTGAAAGTTGGTAAGTCACTGTGTGTGCTTTCTGGCAGTTGTTTCTATTTCTCTGTCTAGTCTTTCATCTTCGGAAAAAATGCTGCCTAGATATTTAAATTCTTTGGCTTGTTTCACTTTGGTGTTATCTATTGTTATATTCATTGGTGCTGAAGACATGCAACTTTTCATAACTTCTGTTTTTTGTACGTTAATTTCCATGTTGTACTTCTGAAATACTAACAACAATGCATTGATGTGCTTTAGTAAAGTTTCCCCATCTTTGTATATTAAACTTTGATCATCTGCAAATAATAGTTCATTGATTTCATTATTACGTTCTTCATCAGGTTTATTTGCAATGTTTTCCTCTTTGTTGATATGAAATTCTTTTATTATTCTGTCCATGTATATGTGGAAAAGTAGGGGTTAAAGTACGCATCATTGTCGCACCCCAGATCTTGTTTGAAAAGGTTCAGTCATTCAATATGTTGTTCTTACTGAGCTTTTCCATCTTTGACATATCGCTTTTATGTTGTCCTATGATGTTATAAATTTTTAAGTTTTCCCATAAAATGTTTGTATCTAATCTTTCGAATGCCTTTTCCTGGTCTACAAATACTGTATTTAAATATTGATTGTATTCGATTGCTTTTTCACTCAGTTGTCTCAGTGTGAAAAGTGCGTCTGTACAGCTTGCTCCCCGTCTGAAGCCAAACTGAGAGGGGCTCAACTGTGGTTCTGCAATGTATCGCATTCTTTGTTCTATTATTTGTGCGGTGATTTTATCTGTGTGACTTAATAAGGAGATGCCTCTAAATTATTCACACATTCTCTTATTACCTTTGTTTTTCCATATTGGTACAATTACTGATTTTTGCCAGTCATCTGACACTTTTCTTTCTGACCAGGCTATTGTGAATAGCCTGGCTAACTATTGGACTCCTGTATTTCTACACGCTTTTATTGCTTCGCTTAGTATACCGTCCACTCCTGGTGATTTATTACTTAGGGTATGTTTTAAGGCTTCTTCTATTTCTTGAATTAGTATAATTCGTTCTGTGACTTCTATATATTTTTGAGCGATGGTGGGTCTATATTCTGTTGTTATTGTTGATTGTATAATTCCTGGAAGTATTATTTCCATCTTACTTTCCTATTCATGCTTTTCACTAATGGTTTGTCATTTTTATCATTGATGATTGTTATTGGATTATAGCTCTCTTCTCTTACTCGCATAGATTTAATACTTTTGAACAATTGTCTTGGGTTTGTTTTACATGCATCAGTTAAATGTTCTCCATACTTGTTCCATGAATTAACTTTTGCTTCTTTGATTACAATCTTGACATTCTTTCTAGCAAGTCTATATTGTAGATAGTCGTCAGGATGTTTGATTTAAACAATTTCTGGAAACATTGTGTTTTCTGTTGTGTAACTTTGTGTATCTCTACACTCCACCATGATGTTTTCTTGTCTTTCTTGGGATGACTTGTGCCACATATGTTTTGTAGTTGTTTTACCATTGCACTTTTGAACATGTCCCATTCTTTTTGGATGTGATCAGTTTCTTCTGGTAGGCTATGAACAATTTCCTTGCACAGTTCATCACTTTTTTTCGGTGTCCTCCAGTGTATTCAAGTTAGCTGTCAATACTGAGAAGACGAAAATTAAAACAGATTTTGTGTCACTATTATGCGCAGTAGAATCGTGGTCATCTGACTCATAAGCTGACCCTTGTGTTGCCAGGGCCCGAAATTGGAGCAAAGAATAGCAACACGGTTTACTTTCGACGCATGTCGTATAAGGCGACTAAGGAGGTTATGGGATGGAGTTGGCTGTCCCATCCGATATAAAGTCAGTGGCCCAACGCCAAGCTGAAGTCGGATGTGTCAGGCCGAAAGGCGCATATATCGCAGCAATGCTATAAACTTTGACACAGCGCATTCCGTTCTCCGGACTACATCCTGCTAATCTGCAGGAGTTTGAGAACGAACTGAGAAGAAAAAAGATGAAACTGTTCTGTGATCTTCACAATCTTAGGTTTCTTTGATTGGGCAATGTAAACTCATCGTAGCAAATGAGCTAGAATATAGCCACTGTTGTAGATGTCACTTAAATGTTTGCTGATAACTTTAATATCATAATCTCACAATGCTTATGATACTAATTTTGTAATCTTATCTGGACTCGATGACATGTTTTGTTTTCAAATGTGGAATAGCTTCCTTTACCTCTGCCTTTAATATACTTGGACTTTCATTGTTATAATTTACGTTAGCATCATTTCTGTTATCTTCGTACAGTTCTTTAATATATGCTTCCCATCTGTGCATGATTTCATTTTCTCCTATTAGTATGTGCCCCTGCTTAGGTTCCAGACACTCAGTTATGTGAGCATGCCATCTGCCTGTTAATTCCTTTATTTGAAAATGCGTATCACATGCATTTCTATGATAATATGTTCATATTTCATTGCACTTTGCGTTTAACCAATCCTTTTTATCCGTGTTACAATTATTTTTAATTTATTTGCTCATCTTGTTGTATTCTTCAGTGGCATTCTTCATCTGTTTTCTTTTCTTCATCAGATTCAAAAAATTACACGGTAAAAACGATCAAGAGAGTGGAAAGTGTCGTCATGATGTCGTAATCATTTTCTGTGTAATCATGTCAGCCATATTTGAAACTATCACACACAAGTAAAGTTGATGTATGTGTCTTGTTCATGAAATATGATTTTTCACATATATATTAAAATATTTCTTAGTGTTTCCTGTCGTTTCCAACACCTATTGGATGTACACGATAAAACCATCACATAACTAGCAATAGTCAGCAATGGAAGTGGAATTGTATGCGTTTAATATTTGATCCCAAGTCCTAACTTAAATGCATATTCTAATGAACAATGACGCTTTCATTTTACAAAAAAATAAATAAGTTCATGTAACTGTCAATAGTATTTTTTCTCATGTTATGATGCCCCAGGAAGGTTACCAATGGATTGTGTTTTACCTGCAGAAAACCCTTGGCATTATTGTGATCATGTCGTGTTGTGGTTAATTGTTTTAATTAAAACCTCGACATAAACAACACATTCTGACTCATGATCAACCATTGCCAGTATGGGTGGGAGACTAACATTCTAACCACTCGGCCATGCCTGTTCATTATCTATTGGCAAATGTCATGAAAACGACTATATTCACCATATTTAAATCGCAGACATATTCCAATGCATACATACTAAGTAACTCACTGAATGCCATTCAGAATAAAGGAACTTGGTTTGAAATGTGGTAACGCTAGAAAGGAGAGTTTTCGTGGAGAAAAAGAATGATGGTCAATCAACAACGTACTGGGACTGTCAGTCAACGTGTAATGGCTGATACACTCAATGAAAGATCTGAGCACCTATGGACTTGTCCGGACTGCAATGACGATGATCCAACGACTAACTAACTAGCTAACAGATAGTCAAAACAGGTGATGTACGTAAGGGATGGGTCGAGTCATTTGTGACGGTACGTGATTGTGGCGTTCACATCAGGTATCTGAACACGTGTAACAGAAAGTAGTGATTGTGAGGATACAATCATCAACAATGATTTTTTTCCAGATCTGATCAGGTACAATGATGATCTACCAGAACAATGCTGTTCCGTTCTCTGGTGCCGCGGTCAGGATCTGGTTCCTATGACAACAGTTATGACAGGGAAGATGAAGGCTTCAATGTTACTTAAGAACGTTATGTCTTTACGAAAGAGAAGTAAGAATGTGCTTCTCCAGGTAGATGATGATGATGACCCCGTTTCTATAAACTTCCTCGAAAACTGAACTATTTCAATGAGAACTCCAAATTTTAAATCATATAAAAACTTTATCAACTGGTTCTCCAGTTCAAAACTTCTTAGTTACAACATCAAGGCATATAGTATACCATTATTCTGAATCACGTAACTCAACCTTGACAAGTTGACTTGGTATCTCGAATTATGTAATACTATCTATTTCTGCTACTTATTTTGACTACAGTAATATTCCTTCAGCTAAGTGTTTCAACTTCCAGAAAGTTGACGTGGTACCTTAAACTAATAAGGTTCTCGATTCTTCTCTCTGAGTGAGGGCAGCTACTTGATCTCTATTTATCCCCGTCGTTAGATAGATCAACACGGAATGTGCTGCTAATGAATCGTCTTAGCACAGGACCTAATGTCAAACCTCTGCTCCAAGCTGTGAATCCACACAGGACCTCTACTCGAGTGCTGATCCCCCGAATCAGCGAACTCCTGGTCTGGCGAATGTCCCCGAATCATACAAATACATCATATTTTATCTGGGATAATGGCCCCTCCCACTTTCTATCATTGGTAGATAGATTCGCCACTATCTACTTGAGACATAGTCTCTCATTCGTCGGCTTGAAGCATATCAGCTATTGTCCTCCATACCAATGATATGGCCCTGTCAACTACACTCGGAAACGCCCCTCGTTGTATCGTGAAATCCCTAGGTTTCATAAAAACGGCCACATACACTTGGAGATTGATGAATTTGAAATTGGTTGACATTTAATGTCAATTTCAGAATTATGTCCACAACGGTTTTGTTATCATGAGAACGTTGGGCTCAAGGGACCAGTGGGGCTCACACTGTTACACATTAAGAGAGCTAAAATACGGAATCATTACACAGAATCACTCTTGCCTTGTCCGGGACACGCGGCCGTGGAGGAAAACGAACAGGCCGACCAATTAGTAGCTCCGTCATAATAAAAGATGGTCAGACTATAGAACGAGCAGTTAAACTCATTAATATTTCTGTGTCCGCCGATCATAAGATTTTGTGATGAATGACCATGAATCAATATCGACAAAGCGCGAATTGGGAGTGATTACACAGTCTACACATTAATATAATGTGGTGTAAATCCGTAGATGGATAGATTGGTAGATGGAAAGACAGATAGATGGATAGATAGATTAATAGATGGATAGATATATGGATATCCACTAGAATATATATATATATATATATATATATATATATATATATATATATATATATATATATATATATATATATATATATATATATATATATATATATATATATATATATATATATATATATATATATATATATATATATATATATATATATATAGATAGATAGATAGATAGATATATAGATAGATAGATAGATAGATAGATAGATAGATAGATAGATAGATAGATAGATAGATAGATAGACAGATAGATAGATAGACAGACAGACAGACAGATAGATAGATAGATAGATAGATAGATAGATAGATAGATAGATAGATAGATAGATAGATAGATAGATAGATAGATAGATAGATAGATAGATAGATAGATAGATAGATAGATAGATAGATAGATAGATAGATAGATAGATATATAGATAGATAGATAGATAGATAGCTACATAGATAGATAGATAGATATATTCTTCTTCTTCTTTCGTTCACTTGAAACATGTCTATATCTGTAATTCTGTCTCCTTAATAAAACTCACTGTCTTTTGTAGTTCATACAGTGTCCCATAGAGTTTTGATTCCAGTGTTGTTTCCTCTGGCCAATATGTCTGCCTCAGCGGTTCATGCTCAGAACACTCTTGAAGTATATGTTTGGCACTCTGGGCTGCCTGTCCACATGTACACATGGCCGTGTTGCCAATCTTGAACTTTGTATACATGTGACTGCGGAGTCGGTTGTGTCCTGTTCTGAGACCTAGAATTATAACTTGTTCTGGTCTGTTCATAATATGATAGTCATCTTGTGTTGGTGTTTGTGGCGTTCTTATTGACTTGATCATCTGTTTTTTATGATGGTAGGTGATTGGTACAACTGGTTGGTCTTCAGCAGCAACTTCCTTAGCCAGTTGGTCTGCTTTTTCAATTCCTGGTATTCCACAGTGAGAGTGTATCCACTGCATGGTTACCCTATACTGGTAAGACAATTCATTAAGTAGTTTTGGCAAGTCTGTTAGTTTTTCAGATTGGAGAGCTTGAAGCACTGACCTATCTTCTGTTAGGAATATCACAGGTTGTAGGTCAGAGTTGGAGTTCAGCAGTTT
The DNA here is from genome assembly GCA_034231615.1 of Meghimatium bilineatum. Classification (NCBI taxonomy): domain Eukaryota; kingdom Metazoa; phylum Mollusca; class Gastropoda; order Stylommatophora; family Philomycidae; genus Meghimatium; species Meghimatium bilineatum. The sequence goes on along the minus strand of CM067305.1, from coordinate 64,008,151 downwards.
TTTAGCTGTCACACTAATTGTCTGGATTTCAGCATCATAATAATTGCAGAATTTTCCTGTTGGTGTTCTGATGGTATCTTTAAGCTTGTGTGGATATTCTATATATACATCTGCACTTCCATTCCTCACGGCATTCTGTGCTGACCAATCTGTGTATACTCTGACCCATATATCTTGTGGATATTCCTCATCCAGGAAACTGAGGTTGACTGTCCTTCGTTGCACACTGTTCTGTTCGTCCTCGCTTAGTATTCCTTTCACATGGGTCTGAATGTATATTGGCATTCCATGCTTTCACTCCGCGAGGTTTGTTCTGTCACAGGCCTTAAGGGGCTGTCAACTTCAGGTAGGTCTGTAAGTTGTCTGCGGGGTCGTTTAGCTTGATGGATAAAGCTGCTTCTTTTCAGTCGCCCCATTGCTAGATTTTGGAATCGTTCCTTCATTGGATGACTTGGCATTCACTGAAACTTTTCTGCCTGAATTAGTACTTTTGTGTCTCTGCGTAAGCCAAGTATTTGCATTCTTTCCATTTTCTGCATCTCTGCTATGGGTGTTGATTTCATTGCTCCCAACATTATTCTAAGTGCCTGGTTCTGTACTTTATCTAGATCTTGTAATGTGGTGTTTGATGCAGAACACCATGCAGCTGAACGATATTCCAGGTGTGGTCTTATGCCTTGCAGGTAAACTTTACAGAGTATATTCCCACTGGCTCCCCATGTGGATCCACTTAGTTTTCTCAGGATAGCTAACTTCCTCCTGGCTTTTGTTGTTGCTATGTTTATGTGCAGCTTCCATATCAGTTTTTCATTAAAAGTAACTCCGAGGTAGATAGATAGATATATAGATAGATAGATAGATAGATAGATATATAGATAGATAGATAGATAGATAGATAGATAGATAGATAGATAGATAGATAGATAGATAGATAGATAGATAGATAGATAGATAGATAGATAGATAGATAGATAGATAGATAGATAGATAGATAGATAGATAGATAGATAGATAGATAGATAGATAGATAGATAGATAGATAGATAGATAGATAGATAGATAGATAGATAGATAGATAGATAGATAGATAGATAGATAGATAGATAGATAGATAGATAGATAGATAGATAGATAGATAGATAGATAGATAGATAGATAGATAGATAGATAGATAGATAGATAGATATATATATAGATAGATAGATAGATAGATAGATAGATAGATAGATAGATAGATAGCTAGATATATATATATATATATATATATAGATAGATAGATAGATAGATAGATAGATAGATAGATAGATAGATAGATAGATAGATAGATAGATAGATAGATAGATAGATAGATAGATAGATAGATAGATAGATAGATAGATAGATAGATAGATAGATAGATAGATAGATAGATAGATAGATAGATAGATAGATAGATAGATAGATAGATAGATAGATAGATAGATAGATAGATAGATAGATAGATAGATAGATAGATAGATAGATAGATAGATAGATAGATAGATAGATAGATAGATAGATAGATAGATAGATAGATAGATAGATAGATAGACAGACAGACAGACAGACAGACAGACAGACAGACAGACAGACAGACAGACAGACAGACAGACAGACAGACAGACAGACAGACAGACAGACAGACAGACAGACAGACAGACAGACAGACAGATAGAGATAGATAGATAGATAGATAGATAGATAGATAGATAGATAGATAGATAGATAGATAGATAGATAGATAGATAGATAGATAGATAGATAGATAGATAGATAGATAGGTAGATAGATAGATAGATAGATAGATAGATAGATATATAGATAGATAGATAGATAGATAGATAAATATATATATATATAGATAGATAGATAGGTAGATATATAGATATATAGATAGATAGATATATAGATAGATCAATAGATAGATAGATAAATAGATAGATAGATATATAGATAGATAGATAGATAGATAGATAGATAAATAGATAGATAGATAGATAGATAGATAGATAGATAGATAGATAGATAGATAGATAGATAGATAGATAGATAGATAGATAGATAGATAGATAGATAGATAGATAGATATATAGATATATAGATAGATAGATAGATAGATAGATAGATAGATAGATAGATAGATAGATAGATAGATAGATAGATAGATAGATAGATAGATAGATAGATAGATAGATAGATAGATAGATAGATAGATAGATAGATAGATAGATAGATATATAGATAGATAGATAGATAGATAGATAGATAGATAGATAGATAGATAGATAGATAGATAGATAGATAGATAGATAGATAGATAGATAGATAGATAGATAGATAGATAGATAGATAGATAGATAGATAGATAGATAGATAGATAGATAGATAGATAGATAGATAGATAGATAGATAGATAGATAGATAGATAGATAGATGGATAGATCACAATTACAACAAACTAGTATACATGCGATGCATTGAAAAGCCGGTTGATATCATAAACTTTTATCGCGTTCTACATTTCTTCTTTTTTCTTAACATATTCTATTCTACCTTAGTAGCATGACTTGGGAAAATGAGATTATCAATGTATGAATTACTATATCAACTACCAAACAACTCAGTGTTGAAGTCACTGATATGTCCTTTTTATGTGTGTTTATTGTCGCGCATATGACAACCGATGACTAGACTTCTATTTAATAATATGTAATAAATAGTCTAACTGCTACACTAACTGTGCGTAATGTCGATCATAGGAAACAATACAGAGTTCTTAGATACAAGATCTAAGAGTTCACTATAAATATCAAACTTAAACAAAACAGACTGTAGATTTAAGCACAAAAATAACACTATTTAAAACGATTATTATGCTAACGGTGTGCTACCAAATAGAAACATGAACAACGACAGCGCACGACAAACATTAACTTGCAACAGCTGAAGTGATATTTTTACCCAGAATCCTAAAATTATCGCTAAGAGAATCACGCTAATCTAAGATGGGACTCGTGTGTAAAGGTGTCTCAAATACATGATTTTGTAAATATCTCTCAAAAACATGATTGCGTACGGATTTCTCAAATACATGTTTATGTAAGGCTTTCTCACATACATGATTGGGCAAGGCTTTCTCAAATACATGATTGTGTAAAATCTCTCAAATACATGAGTATGTACGTATGTCCCAAATACATCAATGCGCAAGAGAGATTCATGGAACTATGTTTAGACACCTAATGTAGGCATTCCGGTGCTCCAGTAATATATGATTATATCTTCCTGCCAGTAATAAAGCGCACACTTTTTGGTCAAGTGCCAAGTCCGTCTTCTGAACGACAAGTTGACCCACCCCCACAAGGACCACCCCCATTATCACCACGTACTCAATGAATGTTCAATAATTCCGGCATACACATTTAAAAGTTTATAATACATTGGAGAAACATGTTAAAATCTGATAGAGATGTTTCTGAAACAGGATGTCCATAATGCATATTGTACCGTATCGGTAATATACACAACATGTCTTACACATACACCAATACATTTTTGTATTAACATGTTAATATACACAACATGTCTTACACATACACCAATACATTTTTGTATTAACATGTTAATATACACAACATGTCTTACACATACACCAATAAATGTTTGTATTAACATGTTAATATACACAACATGTCTTACACATACACCAATAAATGTTTGTATTAACATGTTAATATACACAACATGTCTTACACATACACCAATAAATGTTTGTATTAACATGTTAATATACACAACATGTCTTACACATACACCAATAAATTTTTGTATTAACATGTTAATATACACATGTCTTACACATACACCAATACATTTTTGTATTAACATGTTAATATACACAACATGTCTTACACATACACCAATACATTTTTGTATTAACATGTTAATATACACAACATGTCTTACACATACACCAATAAATGTTTGTATTAACATGTTAATATACACAACATGTCTTACACATACACCAATAAATGTTTGTATTAACATGTTAATATACACAACATGTCTTACACATACACCAATACATTTTTGTATTAACATGTTAATATACACAACATGTCTTACACATACACCAATAGATTTTTGTATTAACATGTTAATATACACAACATGTCTTACACATACACCAATACATTTTTGTATTAACATGTTAATATACACAACATGTCTTACACATACACCAATACATTTTTGTATTAACATGTTAATATACACAACATGTCTTACACATACACCAATACATTTTTGTATTAACATGTTAATATACACAACATGTCTTACACATACACCAATAAATGTTTGTATTAACATGTTAATATACACAACATGTCTTACACATACACCAATACATTTTTGTATTAACATGTTAATATACACAACATGTCTTACACATACACCAATAAATGTTTGTATTAACATGTTAATATACACAACATGTCTTACACATACACCAATAAATGTTTGTATTAACATGTTAATATACACAACATGTCTTACACATACACCAATAAATGTTTGTATTAACATGTTAATATACACAACATGTCTTACACATACACCAATAAATGTTTGTATTAACATGTTAATATACACAACATGTCTTACACATACACCAATAAATGTTTGTATTAACATGTTAATATACACAACATGTCTTACACATACACCAATACATTTTTGTATTAACATGTTAATATACACAACATGTCTTACACATACACCAATACATTTTTGTATTAACATGTTAATATACACAACATGTCTTACACATACACCAATACATTTTTGTATTAACATGTTAATATACACAACATGTCTTACACATACACCAATACATTTTTGTATTAACATGTTAATATACACAACATGTCTTACACATACACCAATACATTTTTGTATTAACATGTTAATATACACAACATGTCTTACACATACACCAATAAATGTTTGTATTAACATGTTAATATACACAACATGTCTTACACATACACCAATACATTTTTGTATTAACATGTTAATATACACAACATGTCTTACACATACACCAATACATTTTTGTATTAACATGTTAATATACACAACATGTCTTACACATACACCAATAAATTTTTGTATTAACATGTTAATAGTGGTCCGTGTATCAGATGAGATAACCATATCGATATGTGCAAGTTATCATTGATGATCTCATTGACACGAAGTTACCTTCTCCTGATTACATTCCAGCCAGTGCACGTTATTGGTCAAGGTAGATGTTAGTATAACTTTAGAACCATTTATAATATATTCGTGTTCATTCAGTTTTAAATTGAATAAACACATTTCATTCATGAAAACGATATACAGCAAAAGAATGAACTATTATTTGTGGTAAATGTAGCATGAAGTAATGATGCTTGACATCAGTTAATACCGTAAATATGCATTTGATTTATCTATTTTCTATTGTCTTTCCCCAGGTGAATGATTGTTGATCGCATTCATACTTGCCGTTAAGCGTATGGGTGGGAGCATAAGCTGTCGTTTCGAGGCCAGCTGTGTCGTCAATGTTGCATTTAGTCCATGTTTGTTTAAGGTTATCTTGATCTTTTATATCCACTGTCTTAGTGGCTTACCTTTGGTCCCACTTCCGAATATTCTTTAGTTATATTCTCTTATTGGGATTTGGTTTGTCTTCATTCTCATAAGGTGACCGAACCATTTTACTTGCCATATCTCAATATGTTCAATGCATGATATTATACCAATTCTTTTCCTTCTTCATTCTTTTTTTTAAATCTAGTTTTGTAACCATTGCAGCTTGTGTCAGACACTTCATTTCACATGTGACGATTTTTCTTTGCTGCGAAGCTTTTAGAGACAATGTTTGACATTTGTATCACAGTGTTGGTATACAAATTGTAGATACTATCTGTTTTTTTTTTAATTTCCATCTTGATTTTTGGTGAAGAAGTAATGGTGAAAGATGGTAAATCACTGTGTTTGCTTTCTATTATAGGCATTTGTGTCTATCTCTATGTGTAGTCGTCTATCATTGGAAAAAAAAAATTATTCCTAGATAGTACATTTCTTTGGTGTATTTCACTTTGGTGTTATCTATTGTTATATACATTCGTGTTGAAGACTTGCTAATTTTCCATACTTCTTTTTTTAAATTTTTTTTTACATTAATTTCCATGCTGTACTTCTGACACGTTAACAGCAATGCATTGGTGTGCTTTGACAAAGTTTCTACATCTTTGTAAAATCATACTTTGATCATCGGAAAATAATAGTTCATTGATTTCATTATTAAGTTCTTCATCAGATGTATATGTTGAAACGTAGGGGTGAAAGTACGCATCATTATCTTACTCCAGATCTTGTTTCAAAAGATGCAGTCATTCCATTAGTTCTTACTGAGCTATGGCATTATTGATACATTGCTTTTATATTATCTAACAGTTGTTCTCTGCTGTTATAAATGTGTAAGTTTTTCCATAGAATGTTTCTATCTAATCTGTCGAATGCCTTTTCCTGGTCTACAAATAGTGTGTTTAAATCTTGATTGTATACATTTTGTTTATATAACATATGCAGGTATTAGTTGGACCACACTGATAACAATCAAGACATATTTTAACATGATGTTTGAAAATGTTGTAAATGTTGTCCTTCGACTTAATCGACCATAACCATTCAGCTCAATTGGTATGCTGGCTAAGACTCACGTGTCTGAAGTGTAACGTAGAGTTAATCTATATCAAAAATAATGTCGCAAGACTGAGATATTAGCAATCACTCATTCATTTCAGTGGGTTTGCTATATGACAGTAGCAACTCCTCACACATGCAATCTTTACTTTCCGGATTAACTTTGACGACGAACAGTATGATTTTCGTTCCACATTGAATGGCGCCGTATCAGCACATTATAATAATACTATTCTGCTATGTTTAGAAACCCTGATGTATGTATAGAAGACAATTAGAAAGAAAAAGGCTCGGCCTTGCGCAGCATGAGAATAGAGAAAAAAACATGTAGCTCTGATTGAAACATGAGTGTAATTGAAACATGATTTTTATCATAAGAATAGCAGATGCGTTGACTACTGGAGAATGTAAGTGTTATATATTCTGATTTTTATAAACTTACTCATATAATTAGAGAGAACGTGGACACCTGAAGCAATGCGGGCCACCTGAAAACATCATTAGCATATTTAAGCATAAATAACAATCAAAATATTAGCAGTTAGATTCATTCAATAACATTAATAATTCACTGAAGTTTTATTTCGACTTCATTTTTGCCTTTGTCACGGCATCAAGTTTCTCATTTCCTGAAATATCCCAATGGGCTGATAACTATTGAAGAGTAATGCTTGAGCTTGTTTATGTTTCTCAATTTTACTATTATTAAACGGATATCAAACTATATTTCTTTCCATCAAACAATAATACGAATATTAGTCATATGTGAAGTTACATTAGTCATATGTGAAGTTACATTAGTCATATGTGAAGTTACATTAGTCATATGTGAAGTTACAGTAGTCGTATGTGAAGTAACTTGAACACAATAAGAATGTCAGAGTCTACCTACGGAACATGGATATATTTTCTGCAGAAATTCACAGATACTTAATATATGTGTGTAAACGATTTATTTAAGTGAATTTACATTCTGTAGTTAATGTGCATGATTGTAGGTCTCATTATTTGATACGAGCTGGTATTCCTGATAAATCAGAAGACAACACATGTCGTTTTAGGTCTACATTGTGCCGATAATTGTACTTACGTAAAACACAAATTTTTAGAACGTTCCATTTACACACATCCATAAAACTTGGCGGTTATGATATGCAAACAGGCAATTAAGTGGGACGTTCTAAAAACCTGTGTTTTAAGTAAGTACAATGTTGTTACGTTTCACGCAGTATTATCTTGTTGTTTGTCCATCACATGATGATGATGACCATTTATTACTTCCACTTTTGAAAATTCAATTTTAGTTATGGCCTTGATTATGAATTCGTAGATGGTTAATGAGCCCTATTCGAGCTGTAAATATCCTTAGACAGTTCGGACATGTAATGACGACTGCAGACGGATCTTGGTCTATCCGTGATATTTTAGCTGCTCTCCGCTGTTCTGCAGCATTTCTCGTCTTTTCAAAAGATGATGCGTTCTTTTTTATTTTAGAACGCCATGTAGATCTATTGTGTGCAAGTTCTCCCCATGTATCGTGGTCTATTTTAAAGGCTTTCAGTTAGTCTTTGGCAGACGATGGTCTGGCATACGCACCAAATGACATGCCCAACGAATCTGTGTCTGCATTAGGATCGTGTCAACGCTGGGGATAGCAGCTCTATCAAATACAGTGATATCTGGAATCTTGTTTTGCCATCTCATGTTCATAACTTTCTGAGAGAATTTGTATGAAAATGATTGCGTTTTTTATTCACATGACGTCTATACACAGTCCACGTTTCACTAGCGTATAACAGGACTGGAAGTACCATGATCTGTAAACTTTCAGCTTAGTATGTAGGTTTATGCCATTTATACGCCAAACATTAAACAGTATTACCTTATATTGAATGTGTCAACATTCTAGCAATGTATTTATATTGTGAGTAAACATAGTTACATCAATAATTTCGCAACAAGCAATCACAAGAATTGTATTTGGATGGGGAAAAAAAACAACAACACACATACACACACACACATCTCTGTCACAGTGTACTTACACAGAATCGATATATATTATCAAGAAATTGTAGCATTACCGGTACAATGATAGCAGACCAACCCCCGTTGCGCACCAACAAATTGTATTTTTGGAGTTTTTGTAATGTGTATAATTATGAAAGAAAACAATATAAGCCCAATTCATCGGTAATAAAATTGGCAGAAAAGACAGCGAGGGGGATGGCTATTGCACTCATATATTAGAACTACTGAAATGTGAGATCGATAAAAAATCACATCCTTACTGCAGTAGTACATAATATGGTTGAACGATTTTTATACTAAGTAATACACAATATATACAAAAAAACATCACTCAATTAGAAACATATGAGGCCGTACATGTGAACACCACAAAATTAGAAAGCTACGTCGCACTGCTGAAACAGCAATTGATGAAATCCAATCGGGAATATATATCTACGTATCAGAGAGAACTTGTCTGCCAAATGTATAAGACTCAGTAGAACATACTTACATTTGAGAAATTGTTATTGTCTATTACTAGTGACATAATGCACATACCTATGACGTAATATCGAAACATACGGCAAGAGCAGAAAAGCCATACACACAAGATGTAGTAAAGCATACCAAGCAATAGGGAAAATTACACCAATCTTCAGGAACCAATACGTACATTTAAACACCAAAATAACACTATTCAAAATGATTGTTATGATAACGCTGTGCTACCAATGCCAAACATGGACAACGACAGCGCAAGACTAACATGCTTACGCAGAATCCTAGGAATATCGTTAAGAGACAGGGTGAGAAATGAGGACATCCGACAAAAAACCGGCCTCACCCAAATCTTAGAATACACCAAGAGACAACATATCAAACGGTTTGCACACATCAGCAGACTACCATCAGACATCATATCACAGAAAGCTATGCTACACAGATACAGCGAAAGCAGACCTAGGGGCCGACGACGAAAACGATGCACCAGTAAAATAAAAGAGGTGGCAAATTCAACAATATACTTAATATACAAGAAGGCCGTCTCCAGAAAACTCTTCTACCCATGACGCCGAAAACAAAAACGGGTTTCAGCGAATAGATATATAGATCGATAGTTATTATCTATTTATGGTATGCATGCATTCTACACATTTTACTCTGTCCAACGTTACGTGGTAGCCCATCTGGACATTATAAGTATTGGACATGTTAAAAAGCGACATTATAAGCGACAGTATTGCTGTGTTTTAAAGTGAGGTTTCGATTATCTTCAAATGAAACAGACGATTTAATTTAATTGCTTCAGGGTGTCCTAGTCAGTGGTTTGGCCCTGGCTGCAGATATCAGTGTCATTGTTCTAAACAAACCGTTTGCGGCCCACGAGGAGAATGTAATGGTGAATGTGAATTGAAATACTTTGGACCAGGCTGTCAGTACAGTAAGTATTTGTGCATGTAATACGTAATTGCTTCATATAACACGTGGTCACATTACATTATATTATATTCAGCTATGGCGAGCTATATAAACATAATTTGATACGTGTCTCGCGATGAACTGTGTATGTAGTCAGTTTTCGTTTTGTATTCAATTATCTCAAACGTTACCAAAACCGACAATCATTTTCGTTTATGATATTCTAATAACTCTATTGTAAAATTTAGTTTCAAAATATGCGTATACTTGTCTTATTTTACCAGATGTTGTTCAAATTATGCCTGTGTATGTCTTACTTTACTAGATGTTGTTCAAAATATGCCTGTGTATGACTTACTTTACCAGATGTTGTTCAAAATTCCCATCCACCTATTGATACGGAGAATATGCATGTTATAATGAAAGTTACTTCTCTTAACTGGAGTTGGGAGCCGCGTTAGCACAGTGGTTAGCGCACTGGCTTCGCATATGAAAAAAGTGGTCCTGGGTTCATTCCTCAGTTGAGGCGGTAATGTTTTCAGATCGCAACGGCTCCCAGGTCTACCCAGCCTTAAATGGGTACCGGATTTATCCAGGTAGTAAAGACTGCGAGGGAGAGGAGATGGCTACCGCCCTCATTTGCAAAGCCTGTGAAATGTGAGATCGCTAAAATCTCACACCCCTACGGCATTATTAAATGCTATGGGTTACTTTACTTACTACTTCTCTTAATGTATTACTAGTCAGTCAAATATATGTAGCTGTGTATGTATGAAAGTTGTGATGAATACCATATACATCTAATTTGTTCATACCATTCTCCGGTAATCTCATTGGAATTAATTCAAATCGACTGATAAAATTATAGAAGAGACAAATCAAAACGTTATCACAGAAGTTATCCGAAACCGCCGTTGGTCCCACATCGGGCATGTCCTACGCACAGACATCAGCAGAATACACCACCAATCTCTTGACTGGATACCTACAGGCAAAAGAGACAGGAATAGACCACAAGAAACTCATAGAAGAAGAATACTTAGAGAAAATAAAACAATCACTAAACACACCAGTCAAGAACTGCACAGAATAGCTTTTAACGGACATAATTGGAGAGATCTGACCTACGCCCTATGCGCTAACTTCAGCGCTGAATGAAAATGAATGAATAAATCTCCATTAATGAAGATTAGGAAATTTATGTATCCGTAGCTGGTACCTCGCTGTAGTTCTCGGTTGTGTCATCAAGATTGATACTGTTCTCGTCCTGCTATCGCTCGTCACAATCTTTGTTATTACGTTGTATTCTTGAATACTTTCCTGCATATATATATATATACATACACCAACACACACGCAATTCCTGAGGTTCTTGTCACGTCCAAAAGCAAGCAAAGGGATTAGTAGAACTCATCACGCCTCTATGGATCCCACTGAAGGAGATGAAGGTGTCAAAATAGGACATGACGGACAACGAGTTGTGTGGGTGGAAATTGAGACCAAGTTGGACCATGTCATTGATGTAAGCCCAGCGATGGTTCTTGAGGGTATCCTGCGGGAATGGCTGTACACTAGAAACAGGACAGACATGAAACAAGTAGCAAATGAAACAAGTAACGAAAGATACAAGTAAGGAATGCAACTAGTAACGAATGAAACAAGTAACGAATGAAACAAGTAACGAATGAAACAAGTAACGAATGAAACAAACAATGAATGAAACAAGTAACGAATTAAACAAGTAAGGAATGAAACAAGTAACGAATGAAACAAATAACGAATGAAACAAATAACGAATGAAACAAGTAGCGAATGAAACAAGCAATGAATGAAACAAGTAACGAATGAAACAAGCAAGGAATGAAACAAGTAACGAATGAAACAAGTAACGAATGAAACAAGTAACGAATGAAACAAGTAACGAATGAAACAAGTAACGAATGAAACAAGTAGCGAATGAAACAAGTAGCGAATGAAACAATTAACGAATTAAACAAGTAGCGAATGAAACAAGTAACGAATGAAACAAGTAGCGAATGAAACAAGTAGCGAATGAAACAAGTAGCGAATGAAACAAGTAGCGAATGAAACAAGTAGCGAATGAAACAACTAACGAATGAAACAAGTAGCGAATGAAACAAGTAACGAATGAAACAAGTAGCGAATGAAACAAGTAACGAATGAAACAAGTAGCGAATGAAACAACTAACGAATGAAACAAGTAGCGAATGAAACAACTAACGAATGAAACAAGTAGCGAATGAAACATGTAACGAATGGAGTCCTAATTAATTTTGTGCATAAGCATCATATATTTGCAGAAGGTAATGCTCCAATCCTGTATTCCGCATTCCTCCCAGAGGTATACGACAAGAATATATTCTTCGTGTAAAAAAAATTGTCAAGACAGTTTTCTGTAATATATGAGCTCTAGCTATCAGTCGAGTGATCGTCGAACCTCCTTTCAAGCACAGTTCATTAGTTGTGGAAGTGGAAACGAAATCATCATAATTATAAATTATGCGACTATGAAGATAATGTAAATGTAAAACAAAATTGAGCGATTTATTCCAGAATTAGCGCTATCTAAACACATCAACCTGCTAAATACCAATGTAACAGACAAGAAATTATCATATGGTCTTGATAAGAATTCGTTTCTACCTATATTAGAAGTGTATTTTATTTTATTAGAATAACTGTTTGCGTGTAGCATGTGAGCGCGTATACTTTATCAGAAGTACTGTTTGTATGTAGCATGAATGTACATATATTGTATCAGAAGTACCGCGTGTGTGTAGCATGTGTGTATGTACATTTTATCAGAAGTACTGAATGCGTGTAGCATGTGTGTACTCATATTTTATCAGCAGTAGACCCACTATCTGCATGTACCACATACTGTGTTATTAGTAATACTGTCTGTGATACGATTCGATCAAACGTGAGTGTGATATTTCATCACACTTATCATAGTATGTTTCATGCCACGTGCAGTTCAAAGGATACAGATGGTGATTACACGTCACTAGCCAGGATCTGAAATGTTGCTCTCGTACTCGCTAACTTATTTGTCATCACATTTTATTAATCATCATGATAAAACTAGTAAAATTTGCGCGTGGCATAAACAATTACATAGCGATATTAGACTAGAAATGCTTTGTGTTTTCTAATTCAGTATTCTCTGTTTCAGTTGATTTATTCGCTCGGGAAGCTATTCCTCCGACGGAGCAATACCTATTAGATGGTTGTTACACAACATGCAATCCAAACGTGCATGCAACTAAAGTCGAGATAGTTTTGAAAGAGCAAGTGAAATTCATTTGGTATCGTTTAATTTTGAAGGACACTAGTAAGATAGGTACGTTCTACATTTAGATTGTTAGTTCCTGGTAAGCATGGTTGTACTGCTTGAACTACTTTGGTGAGCCGTTCAGAATTACTGTGCAGGAGTTAATTGAATGCGTATCACGACAGTGGAGCCACCAATACATCGGTGTTGTCAGCATTCCGTCAGTGCTACCAATAAAACGTCAATGTTACCAGTATTTTGCCAGGTTACCAGAATTTTGGATAAGTGTTATCAGCATTACGTCATTGTTATTAGCATTGTGCCAGTACTGTTACTCGATCATCACTAATGAAGATGGCCCATTTATTGCATCCACTTTTTAAATTCAGTGACATGATTGGATGAGCTCGTTGGTGGTGTACACTCCTCATTCTTGTCGTATGTCATTGAAAAGTTCGGACAAGGGATGATCTACCTGTGATTTCTAGCCCCACTCATTATTTCTAGCCCCACTCATTATTTCTAGCCCCACTCATTATTTTAGCTGTTACATGCTACCTTTTTTACACAATTTGTGTGCCTTTTTATGGAAATACTATATAAAGTAACAATATTGATGTAATCTAATTAAGTGATAATGTTAATGTAATTTATATTATTATTCACATATTAGTACAATAATTTACATTATACTCACGTTGGAGAAATGTTCTGCAGTTCTACTGAATGACGACTGACACACTATCGCTCTCAGATGCTTACGTGAAATAATATACAGAATAAAACATAGGGTATAATGTAAATACAATACACATGACATACTCGACGTTTCGAACCACGAGTCCTTTGTCAAGATATGCATATAAGATAAAAAGACGACGAATATAAATTACCACTCCACAAACGTGTCCAACCGTTCTATGAAAGCGAGATGCCGGAAGGCCAGGAAAATAACGTACATAAAAAATAACGTAATTATAGGTGGAAACGAAACGAACAAAAAGATGACACAAATTACCAAACACAATTAATACAAACAAAGACCACTCCGACCGAGAACTAGGATAAAAAAGCGTTGTCGGAATTGAGTCCAAATGGCTTGAGAGTACCAAACTAAAAAATAAGACGATTTTCTAGGACATACTTATATCTATAGCCGGTTGTACATGTTCTGATGGCAGTGACTTGAATATCATGGTTATCACCATTGGGGTGATTGGCTACATGCAATGGTGTTCTGTGCTTAATTGCATGAAGGTGTTTACATAATTAGCTCAATCTAAAGCTAATTTCTTCAATATATTGCTTGCCACAGCGTGTACACATGATCACGTAAATTACATTACGGGATTCACATGCACAAGCCTCATCGATG